>PVIR01005634.1:0-12244 GCA_004026965.1 Petromus typicus | reverse complement strand
GACTCAATTTGAAAATGGGCATCTACAATGCACAAACATTTTTCAGATGAAGAAGTAAAGGCAGCCAAGAAACATATGAAAAAATATTCAACATCACTGGTCTTTCGAGAGTTGCAGCTGAAAGCAACACTGTGATTTCATCTCACTCCACAAAGAATGGCTGCTATCAAGAAGTCAGCCAACAACAAATGCTGGCAAGACTGTGCAGAGAAAGGAACTCCTCTCCATTGTTGTTGGGAATGTAGACTGGTAGAACCACTGCGGAGATCAGTGTGGAGATTCCTCAAAAAGATAGGATTAGAGGTCCCCTTTGACCCTGCTATTTCCCTGCTAGATATATACCTGAAAGAATTAGAAGAATCATACCAAAGAAAGCATAAATTAAAACAACAAACAATTCTAGCAAAGCCTATATGATGTGTGTCAGTTATTGATCTTAATTTTGGACTAAATCCCAGCCCTGCCTGAGCCCATACCACCTTACTGGCTTTGCTCACTCTTCACTAGGATGAGGCACGTGAAGAACTTGCCTAGAGAGCAAAATGTAAGGGCTGCCAAGTGTGCTGCAGTCAGTATAAATACTATTGCATGGTAGTATTTTTTTTTAAAAATCAAAATGAAAGCAAAAATGCCCAAGATGAAGAAAACATCATCATTTTAGCAAAAGACTAAGTCGATAAGGGCTGGACAGGATAGAGTCATGCAAATGCAGGGAGATGCAGACTTCAAACAAAATGTTGCTATTTTAATAAGTGATAGGTGATAATTTGCCTCGAAGTTCAGTAAGCACACAACTGGCAGTTTGGGTATTCACATTGCCCGTGGCTCTGTACACTCCCCAAAATGGAAAGAATGGCTTTGTCCTCCACTCTGGGCATCTCAAAGAGTTCTGCTGCCTTCTGCTTAATGCTCCATGTTCCCCGTTCTGCTCTAGGGCTCTTAAAGAGAAAAATCCTGCCTTTCTTACTTGTGAACCCTCAGATCTTAGGACAAGATCTGACGCTTGCTGTGTGCTCCCTCTAGGCTCTCTCAGTCTTGGAGTCATCCTTCCAGTCCCTGCATGTTCTTATTCTGAGCTAGTGTCTTCATACGGCTGGCTTGCCTGTTCCCAGTGACATCTGTGGAACTGCTAGGGCTTTCCCTCCACATAGATGAGCCCAGTCAACAGAAGAGTGTGCAAAGCAGCAGTGTCGGTATGTGGGAGATCACTATGCTGGCCATAGGCATAGTTGGTTTGCTAAATATCTATTGCAGTGCAAAAATACACATTAAAAATATACCAGTTATTGTTGTAGCTTTCTAAGTCATGCACACTGTAACATACCTAGATTCTCTGCTTAGGGTTTTACCAGGCTGAAATCAAGACATTGGCTAGGCCTGTTTTTCTCCAGTTCTAGATCCTGAGCTTTCTTCTCTCTTCATCACTTATTGGCAAATTCAGTTTTTTGTTTTTGTAGGGTGGAGGCCCGAATTCTCTTGATTTGTGCCCACTCTATGTTCAAGCCCACAGTAACACGTTGAGTGCTGCTCAAGCTGGGAGTCTGTCTCACTTGCTCTTCTGTATTCCTTTCTGCCTTTAAGGACTCACGGAATGACCTTGAGTCCACCCAAATAACCCAGGATAGTGTCACTACTGTAGGGTCAGGTGGTTAAGAACCTTAGTTATAGCAGATAAGTCTCTTTTTCTCTTTAAGACAAGCACAGCAGAACAATAGAAGGTGCAGGCTATGAGGACCTGTATGGCAGCTGCCATAGCTGGCAATTGCAAAGAGGAGAGCTGAGCTTTTGCAGTTCCTGCTGGTGCCTCAGGCGGCCATCCTTGGCCTCTCCTCAGCTTCCCTTGCCAGTGTGCTTGGGAAGGTTGGAGTCAACTACTGAAAACCACAGGGATATTCCTTGTGATGGGTTGAATCAGTAATTCCTCTCATGACATCCCACATTGTCAGTTTGGGGGCTTTGGCAGAAATATTTCTTTGAGAAATCAAGAAATGTATCCTGGGTTTGAAGACCACGAGGCCTATCTTGTTCAAAGGTGTGATCTGTTCTTCATTGCTGTCCTCCTGGTGGACAGCAGCAAGCATGACCCACTGGAGGCACTACAGAAGTGCTTATTTGAAGAAATGAATGAATACAACAATTGATCCAACCCATGCATCTTCTATTTGGAGGATGATATTTATAGTCACCATTTCCTACCAGCTGCTTCCATATTTCCCCAAATGCTGGAACGCAGCAACCAATTGTCCAGGCTATCTGTGAGCAATCATAATCACAGAAACCTCGCTTCCCTTCTGAGAACTGGATGAGATATTCCCCTGAGGATGTTCTAGCCTAATCATCAGTGCTAACAAATGCATATTTCTCCTTCCTTGTCACCACTCAGGCTTCCTAGGCTTATACTTATCAGTGGCCTCAAATGTCTACACTATGATGAGGAACCGAATGTGCATATGTATGCCCGATGTTGAGCCTAAGAATCTGCCAGAATTTATTTTTTAATTTGTTGATTTACCAGCTATTTGTGGAGTCTCTAAGTCAGACTTTAAAAAAATCTTTCATCGACTCTAAGGATCGGATTTATATAACTCAATACTTATTACCCTGCTATTAACACATGCAACCTTCACACATATGCACACATACATTCACACTTCCCCACAGGTTTGTAGTCCACAGAGGAAAAATTCACTGTAGTTTCCAAGAGAATCTCATAGAAAGTGTGATGTCCTAAGTTCAATACCTGGTACTTGGGGGGGGGGGAAAGATGTTCACAGAGAATTCCCCAGAAGTTTTACTGGTCTTATCCTATTCTTCCTTTCTTCCATCCTCCCTCCCTCCCTCCCTCCCTCCTTTCTTTCTTTCTTTCTTTCTTTCTTTCTTTCTTTCTTTCTTTCTTTCTTTCTTTCTTTCTTTCTTTCTTTCTTCCCCCTGTCTCTCTTTCTTTCTCTCTCTCTTCCTCTTTCTTCTCCTTCCTCTCTTTTTCCTTCTTTGTCTACTTCCTTCCTTCCTCTTTCCTTCTTTGTTTGTTTTTGTACTGGGAGTTAAACAGAGGCCGTCATAATGCTAGGAAAGTGCATTATGATTCATTTTTTCCTTTAATGTCTTTCTGAGTGCCTGAAATAATAATATCTGATCCTTGGAGTTCCTTAGTGCAGGAAAAAGGTGGAGAATTGATTGGCCTATGTGAAAATTCTGGTCTTTCGAAAGATATTTGTTTTGACATATAATGTCATATATATTGAATAAATTATAATTTGTTTTCCACATCATTCTCTTGTGAAACAAGCATGATTTTACAGAAAGCTGCTTAAACCATGAATATCGTGACCAAATAGAGTTTCTTGACCTACAGAACAGAGCAGAATTCCTCAGACCCTAGAGATGATAGTCTGCCCTTCCCCATGGAGGACTTGCTGCCACTGTAGAGTTCTGACAACCTCAGTCATTCCACTCCCTGTAACAAAGGTCTTAGCGAATGTTTCTGCTGTATCTAAATGCACATTATCTAAACTCAGGCTTGTGCCACAAGGTTTAGAGGGCTCTCCTAGACCACCCCAAAATTCAGCCCAGTGGTCAGGACAGGAAATTGCATGCTGAACACAGCTATGAGAATTTAATTCCCAAACCGTGCTAGATGGGGCAGTTTTAAAAAGGGAAAAGTCTATCATAATAATGTTGTCTTTGCAACTCAGTCAACTGTGAAATGCACGTGCAGGAAAATATGTAAAATTAAATATGCCAAGAGAACTGCTTCCCTTCACTGCTGGTAATAGGTCACTTGAATCAGCTGGGCAGTTGGAGTGGCCTAGTGGCCACATTATTATGTTACATAACATCATGCACTTTTTGGACAGTGAGCTTTTATCAGAGTCTTGTTCAATGTCATGCACTGATGATAGACAAAAGCCACAGTGCCCTGTTTCATTGGATTCATTTCTGATAAAGAACCCAGAGCAGGTAGTTCTCAGCATAAAGCTGAAACACTACTGTGTGTCTGGTGATCATTTTTTCCAGTCTGGAAAGTTGGTGATTGAAAAAGAGACATGGCAGTGAGGTCACTCAGCATCAGGGTCACCGAGAGTGTCCCTGGGTACGGGTGGTAAGTTATGGAAGCTGCTTCTCTTCACAGAAGGTGATCAGAATAGTGCAGGTGCATATGAGTGTGTGGAAGGGACGTTGGCTTGAAGTTGTGATGCTCGCAGAAGTGCAGCGGGTGCTGGCAGTGAAATGTAAGCTAGCCCTGTAATAAAAGCTCCTGGGAATGCAGAGGATGCCTCGGCATTAGGCATTCTCCTCGTGTTTCACATAAATGCATCCTGTTCTGAGGAGCAGACGAGCAGTGCGTTTGCACTGGCTCATTCAAATTGAATGTTGGTAAAAGGAGAGTCCTGAGCAAGCAGAGCAGTTTGGCATCTTTGAAGGGAGGAGCAAGGTTAAGCTGCCGGCTGCATTTTCTGCTGTTTATTGGACATTTGTTTGCTGGCCGCGGTGCACAACGAAGGTATGTTGTGAAGAGGCACCTATGGAGGGGTTGGTGCCTGCATGGCACAGGCCCTCAAGCAGTTTTGCTCAGGCACTTTGGGGCAGTAAAGTTCAAGGCTTCATGCGTTGTCCTCAAGCTGCTGTGGATAATGTTTTTCTGGAAGAGAAAGCTCCTTTGGAGAGGCAGTTTGTATTGTATTTTGCTTTTGTTCTTTTTCAATGCCGCAGCTTTAACTTTGTCACAGCAAGGGTAAGGAGAGAGAGCCTGGAGAGAGCGTTTTGCAACATGCTTTTCCAATTAGTTTGAACGGGAGCGGAGCATCACCAGCGGCAGTGCTCGCCTGCTTTCTGGTCATGCGCTATGAGGAATAAAGACACTGTAGGGCAGTGAACCTGAACTTGGCCCATTCATCCATACTGCATTGAGTGACTGCATGTGGAGTCAGATGCCACTTGAGGGTGAAGAGCACGCATCATCTTGCATTCCTGCTGGATGTATTAGGAAGGACCCTTGACAGGATCCAGTAATTAAAAGGTAAACCATGAAGAGTGTGCTGTGTGTGTGTGTGTGTGTGTGTGTGTGCGCGCGCGTGCGCGCACACCGAGGGGAGGTTGTACAAGGGAAGAGAGAGAGTTATGTTTCACTTTGGGAGAGTGCTATATTCCTTAGGTTTTCTTGGCCAGTGGATTAGAGGGAGAAAAGGAGAGACTTTGACTTGCTGCTGATTTATAATATAATCCTGAGGTAAGGTTACTTTTCCACATGATGACATCTTCTCGGCTGCAAGTGCTCAAAACTGTATTGCACTCGTATCGCTGAAACGGACGTCTTCTGAGTGAGGACCGACCGTGTGCAAAAGTTTTGACCACAGAGATGAATGAGTGCACTCTTTGCTGTCTCTGTGCGCTGCCAGGTGAAATCTCATCGTGAGTATTTGTGCTGTGTTTTAAAGCAGAGATTCTATTTGTTTATTAGTCCCAAATCTACTCGGAAATGGCTTCCACAGGCACACAATTATGGGGAAATGTGACATTTGTCTTATATTCCTTTCAGGAGACATGCAGTTTCTAACATCTCTTTGGGGAAAATCTGGAGGGGAGGGTGAAGTTCTACTTTACAACATATTGGCTGCTTAGTGAAATTTAATAGCATGTCTTGTAAATCATTTTTACAGGTGTTGCATTTAAATTAGGACTCTCTGAAGTAAGCAATGTCTTTTGGCAATGCATATTCCATGCAAGTAATTGATGAATTTTGTGACCAGAAACTTAGCTTGTGTCTTATAAATCTCTTGTCCAGCTCTCTGGGCTCTTTTACAAGCTGCATTAAAAATAGAAGGATAAGTTTTTAATTAAACCATGTATTGGATTTTCCCCCAGGGAGCTGAAATGCAGTTACAGAGGCATGTGGACAATAGGAGTGCCATGTTTCCAGTAAACTGTTCTTATAAGTCAGGATTTAAAGTTAAAGTATGCTGCTCTTTAGATCTTTGGGATATTTTCTTTTATCACATTATGCAAATGAGCCTATTGAATATCTGTCTCCACACTCAAGTTGAGTAGAGACAGTGCTAATTTGGGAGGTTATAAAAATATGCCATCCTCTATACATTATATCTATTACTTATTGACAAGTGTGTATTAGGACTGTATTCAAAAGGTCTGATTGTTAGCCGCGCAATTTGTTAACAGTAGAGATAACAGGACTTGGCATATAAATACTGGTTCTGAAAAAGAAGAGGGATGTTCATGAATGTGTCGTTTAATAGCATTTCACTTGGGAAACAATGCTGCTGATTACTCGTGGCTTCATCATGGTATGACGTTGAGATCCTTGTTTCTGTGCCAGAAACTGTGCATCTGATCCGAGGATGAGAGGACAAGGAATGGGAACAAAAATGTAGAAGAGAAATTGCTACATCTCGGGGGAACTTTGGTACTGGAAGTTGTACCTTCTAGTGCATTCCAGACTGGAACTAGGGGCAACTGCTCCGTGACTTAGTAGAAAACCAACTTTCATTGATGGCAGATTCTGCTTGTTTGGAGCATATGAAAGTGTATCTTTACTCTGCTTTTCCATTTGTTTGTTTAAGTTCGTGTTTCAGGTACCAGTTCGGCTCTTCCATTGAGTACTTTTTCTGTGAGTTGTTAAAGGTACAAACGTATTTTTGTGGACTATGCTGCAGCAAAATGTCAAAGTAAATAAAGCGAGGTGCTGCTAAACTTTGAGAAATATTGTTTTGCATAATGAGTTCTGAATTTAGGAAAAGGTAAGCTAAAAAAGAATAACATGGTAAGATCCATATCAGTTTCTTTTCATTTTCAAATGAAATCTAAATTTGATTATCCCTTTACCTTTAATTACAGTACAGACAGCTGTGTAACAATAGAAGGTAGGGAAAATAAGCAGTTCAGTTTTTTGTCATGTGAACTATTGTGCTTGACATAAAAACAGACGTCTGGTCCATTCATGGGAGCTGCCCAGAGCCACACTGGGACTGAAAGTTGCAGTGATAATCACTGCTTTGAGGGCCAACTTGCTCAAGTTGCAGAAGGGAGTTCTATGACAGTGCAAATCAGGAATGTCTGTGCTTGATTTATTTCCCAACATGATTGATCAAAGCAGTTGTGATATTTTATATTTACAGAGCAGCCCTTTTGTGAAGAGCTAAGAGTGTGTCTTGGACATTCTCTAATTATCAGGACACCAGAGGGAATAGAGAGGCACGCTATCGCCAGTCCACTGTGGAGACAGAGGGACAGAGAGGTAAAGCAGTTTATCTAAGATGATTCTGAAAAATGATGACATACTAGCAAATGAGTCAATCTGAGTTCATGGATTAGAGTAGAACTGTAGTCTCTAAGACCGTCTTGCCTTATCAGTGGTTCTCACTGTGCCCAGCAGGAACATGTTCTGTCCGAACTTCGGGGATCCCATCACAACAATTTGTGGTTACCGATTCCAGTGACCTGCTTCACACTTCCTATGATCAACTACAGTAAAAGCACTGCAAGACATGCCTGTGGGCTACAAAAATGAGGTCACAGAATTAGCAAATATCACTGGGGGTCTATAGAGCCAATCTAGAAAACAACGGGACATTTGACTTCTGTGGGATTTGCCTTGAGAAACATTTGAGGGCTAGAGGTGAAACTTTATGTAGAATGCTTTCCTTGGATGTGCAAGGCACTGAGTTCAGTCTGCAGTATAGCAAAAATACAAACAAAAACATAAGACCAAAAATCATTTGAACTTTCCTTCAGATGCCTATCCACTGTAGAGATGTGGATGCTTTTTCTCTCTTGAAAGGGAAATCATAAATCTAATAAGAAACACACTTCTCTTAGTATTTCACCTTTTGAGTATTGAGAAGGCTTCTTGCACAAAATTGAGTTAAAATTATTAATACATTTGAAAAAATATTATCCTATACTCAGAAAACCTTACTCTCTTTGCTTTAAGTGCCTAAAGAAATCGTCCAATCTACAAGGTCAGAAAATGATTTCACATGAACAAAAGTTAGCAAATGAACACCAAGACAGTTACAATGTGGCCTCTTTTTTAGATTCAGAAGCAACTGGGGAACAAGGTGAGGGCTTTTTAGAAAATATAAAAGTTGAGGTCATCCTGGCTATGGTCAAATGTAAATACATTACAGTTGCAGTGATCCAGAAGTAGAGTCTGGAAAATAATTCTAGAAGGAAGACCTCTAAAATGGAATACTTATGTCAGGAGACTAGAAAACAAGAGTCCATTTGTATGGCTAAGTGCATCACCTTACTCTGAATCTCTTTCCCCATGACTGACATTAATTGCATTCTATATTCACCTATGACATATGATATTATAAACTTTTGAGGGCAGCAAATTATTTCATACTAATTTTCAAAAACTCATTGAACAGGATACTATCTTGCACCTGTGGAGATAATTACTAAATGTTTACAAAACTGAAATTGTTCCCAAAATATAGGGCATGATTATTATTCTTAAAAATGTATAATCAGACTAGTTTAGGGCATAGCACATAAATAAAAAATTGCTAATAACAAGAGCATATCTTGAAACTAGTGATTCTCAAACAAAGAGACTTTGCTACTTCTCTACATAGAATATTGTAGAAATATCTGGAGATATTTTAGCTGTCACATCTGGTGGGGGTACTACTGGCATCTAGTGGCAAAAAGTTGAAGATGTTGCTAAACATGACACAGGGAAGAGGGTGGCCCCCAGTACAGAAGAACATCTGGTTTCAAATCTCATTAGTGCTGGAGGTGAAAAAACTGTCCAATCTAAGATGATTCTGTAAATAAAACCTATATCTCATTGTTTCACAATAAGTGTTATTATTTGGCTCTCTTTACCAATGAATTTTGTGTGTCTTGGAAATAGTGGGAGTTTTTTGGTGGGAGGGGCTACAGTTGCATTTTGACTCTGAGTTCAGCACAAAACCTGATTTATATTAGGTCTTTTTTTTTTAATTATCTTTATTGGTGCATTAAATATACACATCATGATTGCACTCCATAATGGGGATTTGTACCAGTATAAGACACAACTTAATTCTCATTTATATTAGGTCTTGAACAAGTGGTGGCTGAATTGAGGGATGAATGAATGCTAATGATGCCAGAAAAATGCTCCAGTATCCTCTTTGGAACAACATTATAATTAGAATTTGCATTTCTAATCGAGACCTTGACATTAAATAATCAATAGGGTCAATGACAAGGTACAGAAACAGAAAAACACCAAGCACATTGTCTTTATTTAAGAAGTCCACTGGGCCTTACGTCATAGAATGTTAACACAGAAGGGGACCTGAAAGAACCACCAGTTCAGGTCTTTAAATTACAAGTGAATCAATTGAAATCTGGGAGATTAAATGACAGGTCTAAGTTCTCACAGTTCAATGACAGAACTAGGAATTGAATCGTTCCTAACTTAGAGCCTTGGCATGTTATATGCAGATGCTAAGCAGTCGCCCTAGAAGTGAGCAAATGGACTGTTGCAATTACTTGAGTATCTTAGTCACCTTCTCATCACTGGGACACAACACCAGACATGCACTACTTAGAGGAAGAGAAGTTTATTTTGGCTTATGGTTATAGTCTATGGCTGGCTGGCTCCTGGCCAAAAATACAAGGCAGAGGGGCACACCAGAGAAAAAGCTGCTCACATTATGGTAGCCAGAAAACAGAAAAAAAAAAGGATGAGCCAGAGAGGGTGATGTCCTCCTCTAGGTCACTCTTTCAATGACATACCTCTTTTGACCAGACTCCACCTCCGAATGGCAAGTCAACTGTGTCACCTCTATGATTCTCACCTTTGAGCACAGGAGGCCTTTGAGGGACTTTCTCTGTCTAAGCTTTAATATTCTAAACCTCATCCTCAAAAGACTCACATGCATCTCTTTATGAAAAATACATTTCATCCATCTCTAAAAGTTGCCAAAGTTCAAATACATAGTTCTTCTAGCATTGCTGAAAAGCTCAAGTCTAAAGTCTCCTTTGAGACTCAAGGTGGTCTTAGTTGTGGGCCCCTGTTTTACAAAAAAAAAAAAATGTTAAACACTGCTGACAGTGGCACAAGGTAAATATTTCTATTCCAGGACAAAAATTGGCCACAGTCATACCACTGCAAACATGCCCAATCTTGTCTAAGAGGAAAAAATCTGAGCATAGAAGGGCTGGGGTTTAACTTAAGTAGTACTACGCCTACCTTGGAAACACAAGAGCTTGAGTTTGATCCTGAGTTTGGTGCCAAAATAATAGTAATGATGATGATGATAATAATAATATAAAAGAAAGAGAGAAAGAAGGAAAAATGAGCATAGAAGGCAAAGAGACCAAAGTAAGTAAGATTAAAACCTGACAGGATAAGCATTAAATGCTGTTCTTGTGTAGCACCTGGGACAAGTTGTGGTTATGATTGTGAGCTTCGAGTGACTTGGGAGGCTCCACCCCTACATCGTTGCTAGTTGCAGTTTTCATAGCTTCTCTAATGGGGTAACTTTGCTCATTGCTTGAAGCTTTTGTCATCCTTTCTGTGCTCCCTGCTTCTTCAACATCTTGGTGTCCATACTGCACTTTCAGCTTCATTTTCACAGTTTAGCACATCTTTCAGGGGCACACTGCTTGTCTTTGTAGGCTACCTTCTGAAATCTGAGTGGAAGCCACCCTGAACCCACATCTCCTGCATTCTACATACTCATAAAGTCAGTGGCAAGTGAATGCCACCAAGGTCTACCGCCAGTTTGAGGAGTAGCGCACTTGATGGAATCATGCTTGTAGTGTTCTTGGAATGCCTGGATGGCTGAGCATTGTGAGAGAAATCCCAGGAAATCAGTTCCCTGGCCAGTCCTTCTACAGCAGGGTGTTCTGGGGCTCTCATTTTAAAGCCAAATTTTCCACATTCCTCCCCTTGATTTTGTAATGGGCAGGGTCTTGCTGATTCCCAGGATACTGTTAAGCCACTATTCCTATTATTTGGATGCAAAGTACTTGGTTTCTTTTTTATTCTAATTTTTACAACAACCAAGCTTTCCTGAGTCAAAATTTTATAAGTCACAGCTTTATTGTCCCTGATCTTCAGAGATGTTTTCTGACTACCAGCAAAAAATTTAAAATTATTCATTTTGATTCTGCTTCTCATGGTAGATTTGACTAAAAGTCACCAGTAGTACAAGCTAGTACCCCAACCTCAACATTGGGCTTGATTGAAATTTCCTCAAGCAGATTAATTAGTCTGTTGCCCATAATCTCAGTCTCATGACCTGAACAAAATACAGACAAATTTCCTGCTGAAGCATACCAGACAAGGTCTTCAGTCCAGTGGCCTATGGTGTCTTTGTTTCCAACTGTAACCTCCTGAACCTGGCCTTGACTTTCTATCGCTATCAGCATTCTGATATTCTGAGCTCTGACCAGAATGTGATCAAACTCAGCTTACAATATTCTAGGGCTTCTGTAGGTGACCTCTCTAAAGCTTTCCAAATTCCTCCTACAAACCAATTCTGAAGGATTCTAAACCATATCATCAAGCATAATAACAGCAACAGCCCCACTTCTCCACTACCCAAATCTGTTTTAGTCACTGTCTTGTCACAAGGACACAATACCTATTACCAACAACAAAGGTGAAGAGGTTATTTTGGCTCGTGGTTATGGTCAGCTGGCTCCAGTAGAGAGAGAGCATGACAAAGGTGCACATCAGAGAAAAATCTCCTTATTTCATGGTGGTCAAGAAGCAGAGAAAAAAAGAGCAAGCTGAGGAAGGAAGGTAATGTCTCTGTTTATCTACCTCTTTTGACTAGACTCCAGTTCCCTCTTCAGCTCCTTTATTTCTTTTCTCCTTCCTGGCCACGATGATATGAGCAGCTTTTGTCACCCAGGCCCTTCCACCACGCTGTTTCTGTATTTAAACTTGCTGAACATGGACTGAAACTTCTGAAACTGTGAGCCAAAATAAATATCTCCTCCCTAAAGTTGTAGTTATTGTGTATTTTGTTTCAGTAATGATGAATGTGCCTAAGATAATGTGATACCATGCCAAAGTACTGAAACATATAACAATTTATTTTCTGTACCATATAATTTATAACTTGTGTGCTAGATAGGGCATACTTAATAGAACATTTAAAATAAGACAGTTTTAAACCTGAAAGAATTCTTCAAAACTACCTGGTAAAGCCCTGTATTTTGAAATGAAGGAAGGAAGGCATCAGAGAGGGAGCTGTAACCAAGGTGGGGGGAAGGGGTG
>PVIR01005633.1:0-70938 GCA_004026965.1 Petromus typicus | reverse complement strand
AGGTGAAAGGGGACAATGTTGAGATTGTAACAAAAAAGTAAGGAAACAAATTTTATGTATATGGGGGGGTGGTAGGGTGGGTAGGGCTATGGGAAAAAATGAGAATTAAGTTGTGTCTTATACTGGTACAAATCCCCATTATGGAGTGCAATCATGATGTGTATATTTAATGTACCAATAAAGATTATAAAAAAAAATTATGGGGACAAATTTATTCCTGTTAGTTATGATTACTACCATAAAAAGTTAGTTATGATTACCACCTTCACTGGCCATGCCTCTTCCATCTTCCTGGGTAAAGAGGGATGCCAAAATAATACAAATCTTATATGTACTCCATGATAATAAAATAGTATTTCAAAGTTTTAAATTTTCAACTGTGTTTCTGTGCTTTTTAAGTGATCTAAGATGGTTGGCCCTCAGGCTATAGTGCAATGGGGAGATGGTGAGACTTTGGGGGTGGGGCAGGCTAGCAGAGGCACATTACGTCATAGGGGGCGTGGTTTTGAAAGGGATACTAGGATTTAGGCCCTCATCTTTCTCCCATTGCTTCCCAACTGTCATGAGATGATTTGCTTTGTCTGTCATATGCTCTCCATCATAAGTGCAGCCTCAACATAGGCCTAAAACCAGGGCCAACTATCCATGGACTGAAGTTTGAGACAACCAAAACCTTTTCTTCTGATCATCTCAGATGTTTTGTCATAGTGATAAGAAGCTTCTTTTTCTTTAAGCAGTCTCTCATTCTCTCTTATCCTGTACCACTTCTACTGGTATATCGATTACTATTATATCACTTTTACTATAAAATGTTTTATATGCACCATAGACTCCAATTCCAATATATGTGTCCTAAGAAGTAAACAAATCATTACTGGACTGCCCTGGATAAAAACACACTTTAGAGAACTTTTTTCAGATGATGGGTTAATTTATATTTGATAATATTTTTAGGGCCAAGATTAATTGAATATTTAATATCTTCCAGAAATGACCTCTGGAGGTGAGGAAATTTCTGTAATTGTAGCTGCACACATTAGAAGTTGAGATCCTCTCCAGAGGATCCTGCACACTCCTACAGAAGCTCACCCAGACTGGCTGGAAAGAGGGTCGTGCACCCAGAACTGAGCACCAAATTTCCAAAAAACTCTTAACTGCATGGAAACACTGGCTTTTCTTTAAATTATAGTCACTTTAAAAATGTTTTAAAACATAGTTTTAGAAGCCAATATGGAAAATTCATCATACAGAGAGGAAATGTTATACCTGTTATTAATTTCTCAGGACCTTACATCTCTAAAATTCTTATAGATTATACAATCTAAAGCCTCTCTTATCTATGCCAACTCCTATACTATGACACTAATAAATTAGATGTGCGTATCTTAAACACACTTCTGGCTTTTATGCAGCCTTCTCAAATCAGAAAAAGAAAAGTTTTAAAAAATATCTACTACATTTCTATTCACATCAAAAAAATTAAAAAGTAAAAACAAAATATTCATTTGGAAATTTAGAGCAAGGTAACATAAAGGTTTTTTTGAAAAAAAAAAAAAACCAACAACATAATTTCTAATTTTCCCCCAACAAGTAACCTCTATCAACATGATCTCATCCATCTACCAACCCCCAGTGAATACAAAACCTCATGGAACCATCAAGAGAACACAAATAAATTTTCCCAGCCCAACAAAGCCTTATTTTTTCACCTGACGATTTTCACGCTCTGATCTGTTATTGTCAATTGTTGGATTGAAAACGATACTTTTCTGATGGATCCACCCATTTTCTCTTATTCCAGAGAAAGCCATTCTTGTTTCATCGAAAGCAACACTGTGGTTTTAGCTAAAGCCTTGGTCAACCTCCGATCCACTTCAGTCGTGATGGAAAAGAAAAAGAAAAACAAGCACGAACAAGATGCTGGTTCTCCCTAGGTTTTAATCAGATCACCCTCACTTTCAGTGACATGGTACCACATGGTTCTGTGAGCCCTGGTCTCCCAAAATATTTTATTAAATAAACAAAGAAGAAATATTTCAGGGCGATGAAAAGGAGAAGGGGAAAAAACAAACAAGTAAACAAAAAACCCTTTCAACCTGACATCATGGAAAAAAACCGAAACAACAAAAAAAGACACTAAGATGAAAAATAAAATAGTGTCATGGTTTACATGTGGGATTTGGATGGAATCTAGGGCTGTGTTTTGATTCAAAACTCACCATCTCAAAACCACTTCTTTTCATCCGCCTGCAGGACTTGAGGTAAGTACGTATGCGTTTTCTGGCACGCTCTTGATACTCAGGGAACTGTCTCCTGCATGAGTCAATGATAGCCTGGATCTTTTCTTTGGGCTGCTTAGAGATTGGGACCATTCGGTCCAAGTTTTCATCTACAAACAGCCTGACAAACATCTGTTGGCAAGAGGGAGACAGAGGAGAAGGGTTTGGAGGGCTGCTGTCTTCTGTTCTTAGTTTCCTGTCTTGATAACCGATTGGAAAAAATTCTTTTCTGGTTTATGCACTGGAGAACTTTGCAATGGGAAGCCAGAAATTTTAAGCAAACACTCTTTAAAGATTTTATAAATGATCGGTTTTAAAAAATAGAGAGAAAAGAACAGAGAAAAGCAGACAGACACACAGACAGAGAAGAGTAGACTATCATGTAGAAAAAAATCAGGAGATAACAGTACACTGTGACAATTGAGCCTCCCATTAAATTTTCTATTAATGATAAATACGATTGTCACATTGCTACACTACACAGTGGGCTAATCCCTGAAAACAAACAATTGACTCTGTCATGCATAATTAGATAAGCTAGGAGAGCAAAAGAAATAACTGAGTAACTGGTGAGGGACGGGCGAACTCTTCTGAGAACTAAGATGAGCCCCTTTATCCACTATGTAAACATGCATACTCACACAACACCATTCCAGTTTTCAGTTCACATTTAGCTTTAAAGTTCTAAACAAAGCACAGCAATTCTGGTGTTTAGTTGGCAAAGAGAGTTTCATGTACTTTTTAAATCCTTCTGTAAATTAAACAAACATGTCTCTAAAATATGCACATTGACCAACAAGTAATAACACGAAGTGGTAAAAGTGAAACCATACAGGGAGTGTGGCAGGACTCACATTAAAAGCTTTCAGCCTTTCTGCTTCAACGCCGTCTGTCTCGTTAACTTTCTCAGAATCATCATGGTCATCGTGGTCATCTTCATCCTCATCCCCCCTGTTGAGTGACAGGTCTTCGGCTCCTCGGTCTACACTCTCATTTTTGCCAGAGTCATAACTTGAGTAACTGTGGGCAGGAGACTGAAAAGAGAGGATGACATTGCTACTCTTAAAGGCATTGACCATGCTTACAAATTTCATGTTTTATTTTAGTTCCAACCGTCTCACACAAGTCTTGTTTATGAGGTGATGACTCTGGAGCTGTGGCTATTTTCATTTAAATCAAAATTAATTCAAATAAAATTAAAAAATCATTTCCTCAGTCACACTAGTTATATTTCAAAGACTCAAGAGCCATGTGGAATGTTTCCGTCTCTGCAGAAGATTTTATTGAACTTAGTTGTGCAAGAGCAATTATTGTTTCTACTCAATATTTATATCCCCAAAGAAGAAGCAATTTGGAATTCATTTTACAAGAGAATCATGAAGTTACATATTCTGAGAGAGAGATAAAACCTTGGACTTGAGTTATTCTAAGTACATTACTACTCTTTGGGAAGATGTGGAAAGATAATGACAGACATATTTAGTAAACTTTTGCAACAAGGACTATAAAAAATTTTACAAACAGGCTTATTAATTATAAGATAATTTAAGTGAGTTTGTAGATTATCTGAAAATCTTTGGATGACATCTGATTTTGGTTTAAAAAAGGAGAATCTGGTTTTTACTAATTGTATGTTAAGTTTAGTACTTTTCTGTCCCAATACTCTATCCACAATATGAGAAATTTAAACAAGAACAATTAAATGGAAATGTAGTACACACTGCAAAATAAAAAGCCATTAAATATTTTAGGTTTGAAGTTCATTTTAAAATGTAAATAATTGATTGCCTTTTTCAGAGTTCTGGTTGTCAGATATATTTACATATTTGTGAGAGCAGAGGTAACACCCAAATATAGCATGATATACATTGGTATTTGCCACGGAGCAATATCGATTCAGCAATTATTTATTGGGTACCTATTACAAATCAGACACTCTTTGAAGGCTTTATCATGTATACTATACAATAAAGGGGTCAAATAACTTTCCCAGTGTCACAAAACCAGCAATGAACTGATGATGCGTGGCTCTGAACTTACTATTCTAACCTTTTTCTCTCCTGTTTCTATAAAATGAATACTTACAAGGATATTGTTACAACGTCAGCAGAAATCATTGGCAAAATGCTGTATTTCTTGACAGCAAAGGTTTTGTTGCTGTTGTTATTGTTTGTTTTGTTATGTTTGCCATACTGGGGATGGAATCCATGGCCTTTTAGTGAGCTGGATCTGTGGCCTTTTTATGTTGTTTATTTTGAGAGAAGTCTCCCTAAATTACTAAATTGCCCAGGCTGGTATTGAACTTGCTATCCTCCTCTCCCAGCTTCCCAGAATCCTGGGATTGCAGATGTGTGCCATTGTCCCCCAGAAAATAACAAATTTAAAAATAGATAAACTCAGATGACACACATTTAAACCCATATAATCACTTTAACTCTATGAATTTGTTTTTTTAAAGTCAACATAAAATAACTAAGACTTATAGAAAACATGTATTTTGAATGGCTTAGAGGTTATATAATAATGTTTTATATTAATGAGTGTGATAAAATTATCTTGAAGCTTTAATATCCACAAAACTTAAACTTCATAGCAGAAGTAATATTAACTCATGAATATATCGATATTGTAAATGATTTAAAATATGACTGGCTGTAGTTATAATGGTAATAAATTACATTACTATACCCAATGATTATGTGTTATGTATCAGTTTTACTAGGCCACGAAGTGCCTGGTTATTAGATTGGGAAGATGAGTCTGTGAGCTTCTGCATGAGGTAAACATGTAGATTGGTAAATGTAAAACAGAGTCCTGGAAATATGGGGCAGGTAGTACTCAATGGCCTGAGCAAAAGAACTGAACAGAAGATAGAGACAGAGAGAAGATCGTACCCATTGTGCCTGACAGCTTGAGGTAGGCCGCCATGATACTGTGCCATCTGCCTCCGTAGTTCTTGGGCCCTCAGACCCACAAATAGCTATTTCATGTGTTTTCCTGGAAATTTAGCTTGCATGTGGCAGGTCTGAAGAATTTTGGCTAACACAGGGCCTCACCTAAATTGTAAAGGGTTTAATGAAGGCCACCACATTTAACTTACTTAGCTGAAGTTAGACACTGGGAAAAGGAAGAGAGAATTTAACTAGAAGACTCATTTATTATTACTCAAAGAGAATTGCACAGAGTTTCAGAGTCTAGGGCCATAATAGTTAACAACACCACCAAAACAACACTGAGCTTTATAATAAGAGTAAATTGTAAAGGTAGAAAGAGAAGCATTTAAAAGAAGAAAAAGGCCAAACAACACAATTTCACAAACCAAAGTCACCATGTGTAAGACCAACAATGGCCTCCTTGTGGTATCTCTAACATTCTCAGTTCACACTTTGGCCTCTCAGAAATAGCTTTTCCTCCAAAGATGAGACTGCCAGTTCGATGGGTACCAACTTTACCTTTGCAAAGCTTATAAGTTTTAACTTGGTCTCTGGGTGAGGAGAGCTTTCCTGAGACTGAAAGCTGAACCCAGTGGACACAACACAGAAAGACCTGATAATATCTTTGCTTCCAGATCCAACTCTTCCTGAAATTAATTCCCAAACATGATTCCTGGTTTTTTTCTTTATAATATAAACCAACGCTTTTATAATTCTGAATTATATTTTTTAGCTACAAATTTACCCCTTACCTATATCATTGATTAATGTCTTTATATTTCAAAACTGAAGGTCAAGTTCTATTTTAAATTTAAACAGATTAAATTCTCATGCACAAAGATTTCAAATCTATGTCAGTCTACCTCAATCTTTCCTTAAAGTGTGAACTCATACTATACTCACTGTATATATAAATCTGCATTTTCCTGCAAACTAGACCAAGCTAGACTGACAGGCATCCCTCTATTTTTTTTCCTCACTGCATCCAGGACATAACCCTCTTTACATTGGCATCAAAACCCCCATGCACTTTTCCTTTTCCTGGAAAATTGACTTTTTAAAAGAAAGGAATGTGTGCATTCAGTGATGTTACAGACTAAAGTAAAACACCAAGGCTCTGAAGTAGCCCATCTAACATAGGCAATCACTTCCCTCATTAACTTGATAAGCCTTAATAAGGATTCTGGATGTCCACAGTCTTGGAAACCTTCATTACAAGAGCAATTACTTTCTTATTTCACATATAATTTTTTAAAAGTCCAAATGAGGCCTTAAAATCAAAATGCAGTAAGAAATCTCAATTTAATAGACGACACGCACTTGGTTACCCTCAAAACTCAGATGTTAGTTTAAGGAGAGAAAGCTTAAGAATTGCACTAGTTCCATAATCCTTTTGTTCCTCTTGTGATGGATAACATGTGACACTCCTTTGCAAAGACCTTTCTAAGAACATACTTGCACTTCAATTTTCTCAAATATCCCATTCCAACAAAAATTTTTTAGTGGGACTAAGCTTAATCTGTTTACTTTCTCTGCAGTTAGAATGTAGGACAGCTAAGACAGTATCACAGCACTTAGTGTAACAGGGAGATCCAGGAGTCATTTCTGATATAAACAGCCAATGAAATAATGGGGACGATTTATTTCCTCATAATGCCCTGTGGGCAGAAGGAACATATAAATTAATTCCAGATATCTATGATTCTACGGTATCCATAGGTATTCGATATCTCTGGCACCTCACCGATGCAAGGCATATTACAGTTTAGGAGAATGTCCACCAAATCCGCACATGCCCAGAGATGGGGCTTATGGGAGGTGAGGGATTGTGGGGCTCCACGTGCATCAGGCGTATCACTCAGTGGTGAGTTGAACAGGTGTGTGTGCTGCTAGAAGGTGACCCGGCAGGAAAGAGGCAGTCACTGCCCGGGGCGGGGTTGGGGTGGGGCTGCGGAGGGGAGGTGACTGGAAGGGTGTACATTGCCCCTTGTGAAACCACGCTGAAATTAGAGGCCTCAGTTGTTCGTGGAGTTCTTAGACCTTAACTAATAATTATGTGTAGAAATCCCTACAATTTCACAGAAAGCACAAATATCGTCTACAATGTTTTGTTTTGTTTTGTTTTTTCCTTTTGACGGGAAATTTGCATTATCAGCCAATCCAAGAGAGTATTCAGTTCTCCTTGTTACTGAATGGTATGTTCAAATTTTAATTTAATAGAAAAAATGTGCATAGAAAAGAACCAACCAAAAACTCATGTCCATTTGTTATCAACCATTTTCTTTGGATGATGAGATTACAGGTAAGTTATTGTCCTTTATAACTTTGGTATTTCCTGTGGTTTTGATAAGGGAACTAGATTTCTTCATTTCAGGTTGGGCTTGACCTCACTATGAAGATGAACCTGGTCTCGAATTTGTAGCAATCCCCCTGCTTCAGGGTACTAAATGCTGGGATGACCGTGGTACACCACCATACTGGTGATTTGAGTTAATTTTTAAATGAATTTTTTAAATATCTTAAAATTACTTTTAAAAACCAGGGGTTTAATGTACTTGTGACATTAGCATATATATTTAAATGTTTTGAGGCAGAGTCTCGCTTTGTAGTTCAGGCTGGTCCTGAACTCAATCTCAGGCTGAACTCAGCAGTCCTCTTGCCTCTGCCTCCCGAGTGCTGGGATTACAGTCGTGAGCCATCACACCAGGCACTGTGGTGTGTGGTACTGATTATTTATGGTAGTGAGTCACTATGTCCAGCATTGTTGTATGTGGTTATGGGATTGGACCCAGGGACCTTTGCTAACAAGGCAGGCACCAGAACCACTGAGTTAAATCCCTGGCCTATAGTATACTCTACAGAGCAAGAGAAAATAGATTAACCTCTCTAATGGAAATATGTCTTTTATTGATGATAGCTTGGGAATGTTTTATTTGATATTAAAATTCATTATTATGAAATAATACAAAAATTAAATTATTTTCAGAATGGAGAAGCTCTTAATGAAGTTCCTCCCATGTCTGTTCTGTGATATATTTGGATATTTCAAATTTTCCTGAGTAATGAACTAGTGCCTTCACTATGTTGTACTAAAGAGTTTTGTATATTTTCACTAACATCTGAATTTTCTATCAAATACAACATGTAACTTGAATCTTCTCCCAATATATTTATTCATTTCTCTTCATTTGCTTTCTATTCCTTTCTCCTAAAGAAATATTATCTCCAGCATGACCAGTAGCTTTTGCTGCAAGTGACTTCTTACTGTCAGAATAATAGCCTTTGATTTTTTTTTCATTTTTACCGACTTCTTATGTACTACTAGTATTTTATCTTAATGTTCATTTAGCCTTATATTAAATAAATAAAATCCACAAAATGATGTGTCAGTGGCAATGTTATGCATCTTATCTTCTATAACTTCTTGGTACCATATGGACAGATAGTATATTTGTTGCAATGCATGAAGAGGAAAATGATAGTTGAGGTGCATAAAACATGTGATTTCTTTCACATGGAGATGTATTAGCCAGTTTCAGTTCTGTCATAGATTTAGGCAAAGTAAAAATATGAATTGACATAAGGTCTCTTTTGGGAGATTACCAGAAAGAAAATATATGGTGGGCTTATTGAAATTATTCTTGAAGTTTGAAACTCCCTCCTCTCACTGTCTTTGATGCCCAGCTACTGTAAGATGAGCAGTTTTGTTCCACCATATGCTCTCTCTGATGATATACTGCCTTGCCACAGGCCCACCTCTGAGATCCCTGTGCCAAAACAAACATGTTTTTCTTTCTAAGTAGATTATCTCAGATATTTGTCACTGTAACAAACAGCTGACTGACAGAATAAAATGTTAGTCTTTTTTTTTTTTTTCCTCATGTCTTGACTGGAAAAAAATGTTCTTTTTTTACACTGTGGAATCAATTTAATCGTTGTGTCTCCTGTATCCATTTTTCACATGCTCTAGTGCCAGGAGAAACAGCACATGTTCATATTAGGAGCTGCTGCTGTCAGTACCTTTGGGGTATATTGCTAGATGAATTTGGTGGGAAGATTATTTACGGACAATGCTGGCATACTGCATGACAGTTTCAACACACGCAGAAGTGGGGATTTTTATTTGTTGTTCTTATAGAAAAAGTACATTTTCAGCTCATCAGTGAGAATTATATTTTACAAAATTAGAAAGAAGTTCTATATAAAGGGTAATTAATTGATATTGAGTGACTTAAGGGAGAACATACAGTTCTAGGGGCCATTGCTGGAGCCCAAACTTGCATTTTCCCATCAGTTGGTACCTGGACTGCAGAGTGAACACGTTTCCTGGCTCTGAAAATTTCAAGCCCCATTCGCCACCCCTCTCAGATATTCTTTGGCATAAATATTTTCATTCTGCTTCCATTTGCCAGTGATTTTCAACTCCTGTGAGTGTCTGATATTTACCAACTTGTGAAGGATTTTATTTTTTACTATACAAATAATGATAGAAATGTATGCTAGGAATGACATTTAAAGTTTTTTTTTCAACCTTGAACTTCTATTATTACACTTTTAAGAGGAATAATTGATAAATTATATGTTTTTGAAGTTTCTAGAGATAGTATTGGTAGTAATAATGATTTCACCTTTTATTGCATGAAGATTTACTGCATCAGAGGTCTTGTGCCTAATAAATAAATCAGTTCTCAATTTAAGCCTTCCTTCAAAGCTTCACACACTTATTAACATTATTGGCCATTCAAATGAAAACGTCTCACAATAACCAAATTCATCTTCTAATATTTCATTTCATTTCTCCAACTAAACCAATGAATAGTAAATCTCGGCCACAGAGAAGTGTGAGTGGCC
This sequence comes from Petromus typicus, assembly GCA_004026965.1. NCBI lineage: Eukaryota > Metazoa > Chordata > Mammalia > Rodentia > Petromuridae > Petromus > Petromus typicus. The sequence continues at coordinate 60,875 of PVIR01005633.1, read as the reverse complement.
AGACGCTGAATCCAAGATCACTGTGCTGCCACTTACCTGCATTATTCTCACTGCTCAGATCAGCAAGAGAGAATCCACTCATGGAATCCTGTGAGTGAACTAGTCTGTGTCATGTATTAAGTACATTGCTCAAAAATAATAAATACATAAGAGCAAATTAATGTTGTTTTATTTACTCTTATTACTGATGATGATGATAAGATTTAAAATTTTATAAACTGTCTGCACTTATCCAGAAATTTTTTCAATTTTTCAGAAATTCAATTGTTTAGTCCCTAAGTTATTGGTGTGTCTCTGGAGTTTATTTATTCTCTTTAAATCTCAGGATCTTCCTTAAAAACTGAGCATAATCAAAACATGCTGTTATACATAACTAAAGGTTCACAATTTTATGTCATTTTCAATTTTTTAATGTCATTTACAACATTGTAGCAAGGTGTAAGTGAGATAATACTGAAGAAAAACCACTGGAAGATTGCTTTCCAAAGAAAGAAACACTATTGTACATTAAATTTGTTGCTAACTGGAAGGATATTATATACGATTATTGGAAAGATCAGTTCTAAAACTGCTTAAAACATGTAAAGTTTCAGTCCCGTGTTTACTCTAGTTATACAAACTTATGGGGGCATTTTGAGAGAGATTTCAAATAGTTGAATTCAGGAGCCTGAAAGCATCCACTGAAGCTATGCTACCACCTGAAACATGAGGAAAGCAAATCTTCAGAGGCACAGAATTGTGAGTGCAACTTTTAATTGCATGAAATATAATAAAATACTTTGCATTTTGTATATGCATATTTAAAAATGATATAAAGTTTATTTTAGGCCGTAGATTGAGAAGATGAAGCTTTCATGGACTTCACTAGCATTTACCAACAGTTTATGGCTTATACTTATGCTTGCTCTTAAAAAATCTCCTTTTGGACATCAATTTTGTCTTTCCTCTGGGCTAACATTAAAACTTGTAGTTTCCTAGCCATCATGTATTTCATTACAGTGAAACATAAATGACAGAGTGTTGGATGAAATAAAATACAAATAAACATTTGCAACGAAGCATTTGTGTACACATTTTAGGCAAAATTCTATTCTCTTTTGTGAATGTTAGTGAACCCCTGAAATATGCAAAAGAAAATGAAGACAAAGTTTTAATTTTCTTAATCTCTCTAAACCCATGCACATCAACTCAGACAAATAGGTAGGCATCTAATAGATAATTGTTTTACCTACTTTCATTTTAAAGATGAAGAAATTGAGATACAATATATATGTGTACATGAATGAATGATAAAAACTTTAAAAAAGCACACAATAACAAAAAACAAACAACAAAAACCAAAGAACACATACAGAGAGAGAGAGAGAGAGAGACCCTTGAATGGCAAACTGAAAAGAAAATCACTAGAATTGGTTATAAACTTTTGATTAAAAAATATTTGGCTATCTCAAATAAATCAGTTGTAAGAATAAAATTGCTTGGATTTATTCTGAAGCCAAAACAAACTAAACCATATGATAGTTGATTGACTGTGTAAAAAGAACTTCAACTGCAATGGCTCAGCAATTCCATACAGGAGGGTGTCAGAGACTGACCCTCGGGCAGCTTTCATCTGCATGGTGTAAAGGGGAATTGAGGAGTGATGGATAGTTTCTGTTTTTTCCCAAGAGCTCACATTGGATGTGATCTCCTGGCTTCTAGAACAGACTCTTCGCTTCCAGTGCACATTCTTTAACCATCTGGTGTAGATTCTTCAGCCTTCCACACAGATGCTCTGGCCTTGTGTTACAGACTTGCATGGGATATGGTGGGGAGCTCCAGACCTTTGACTGTGTCCTTTGGTTTTCAGTGAGCAGGTAGGCTCTTCCAAATCTGACTCTGTAGGTGGTCATTGTAAGCCAACCTTATAAATTCTTATATATTTTTATATTTTATGTTATATCTCTTTGTCTAATAAACACTAATACAAGCCAATAAAAAGTGTGCCTGACATAAACTAGTTTCTACTTATACAAATATATAAGTACTTCATAATACCAACTTTCATATTTATCAGATTGAAGTAATATTTTATAGGATTTTTTGGTCTTTTGAGACAGAGTCTCACCCGCCTCTGCAGTTCAGGATGGCCCTGAGCTCCTCCTTGAACTCACAACAATCCTCCTGCCTCTGCCTCCCGAGTGCTGGGATTACAGGTGTAAACTACCATGCCCGGAATGTGGTATGTGATACTGATTGCTGGTTGGCGTGAGTCTCCATGACCAGCACTGTTGTATATGGTTACTGAGGATCAAATCTGGGCCCTTTCACTTGCAAAGCAGGTGCCAGTAACACTGAACTGTATCCTTGGCCCTGAGGTAATAATTAATAACTATTACAGATAATAATTATAAATATTTCATGGTATTGAATTAAATATCAACAACCTTTAAATTTTCTCTTGGAGAATAACAAGAAAAACAAAAAGCCTCCTATATTACTCTACTGTGAATATCTAAGACAGAGTATAATGGAAAGGTGTCAACTAATATGAAACAGAAATTTCCAAACAGAATTCTGACAAATAAAGAAATAAATTCAGAAAAAATCACTAAGTATATTATTTTCATAGCATAGATGCTGTACTGGTTTAAATTACCTTCTAGTAACAAAAGCAAAAATTAAACCTACTTCTCCAGTTAGACTTTTCCTGTTATAAGACACAAATTTAACAGGGAAACTGATTTTTAGTATAACTACTGTACTATGATAGGGACTAAAATGTTTCTTATTCTTCTAAAATGTTTTTCCACCAAAGGTCTCAGATTACAAAAAAATTCTTTTGAAAAGATACACAAACTGTTTATGGGAACTGCTTTGCTTCTTCCAATGTTCCAGTTCCTACACTTAGAGCCATGGTAGTACGAGGTGATCTCCAGGAGATGATTAGGTCATGCACGTGAACAGGATTTTTGTCATTACAAATAAGTAACTCAGAGGGTCCCTTTCTCTTCCCACTCTCTCTCTGCAAAGGGAGCATGAAAACACTATCTATAAACCAAAGAGCAGAACTCACAAAACACTGAATCTGTGCATAGCTTGATTTTAGACTTTATCAGAATTATGAGCATAAATGTTAGTTATCTTAAAACATTCATTCTGCAATATTTTTGTTATAGCAGCCCTTATGCCCTAAAATAACAATTGATCATTATTCTTTAGCAAGTAAAAGCTAAATTACAATGACATGTTCAAAAAAGGATATTGATCTTTTTATTTAATAAAGATTAAAATATTTATGAATTGTTGACTGTGACTTAACATTCTACAAAAGAGTTTATCAATGGTTCATATAAACTTAGTTCTAAATTTTTAATCATTTCTGATTAAAATGATTGCATTATACAGACTCTCGTATTTACCCATTTAAAAGATTTTAACAGCTAATTATTTATATATCTTAAATTGTTCATATAATTTTTCTTTTGTGTTGTCTTGTGTATGATTTTAAAAGAAAATGAAATGAGATTATATGACATTTTATTGGGGGGAAGTAAATATAATTTATGTTAGAAAATCATGATCAGTTTTTGTAAGTATATAATTTTACATATGTGGATATATTTATATAACATGTACAGGTAACAAAGGTATACTTTTTCTTTGGGAAAAAATCTAAAGTAATGGTAAATCAAGATACTATGTAATATGTATGAAGCTTATTATTGTAATTTAGATATACACTTAGCAAGACTGTGCCTAAAAAGCATATACAAAAATTATATTCAAATAGATTACAGGATCTAAAATAAAATTTAAAGTCACAAAACTTATAAAAGAAAACTTTAGTCTTTATGATTTTAAGCTAAGTAAAAAGTTTCTCAGCTATAATACCACTGGATTGATCTAGAAAAAAAATTGACAGATTAGATTTCATTGAAGTGTAAAACACCTGCTTCTTAGAGACACTGCTAATATGACATAAACAGGTTTCAAAGATAGAAGGAAAATATTCTCAAGCATATAAGAGCTGGTATCCAGCACATACAGAGAACTATCAAAACACTAGAATAAGGAACAACCAGTAAAAAAAAAAAGCAAATATTTGAACAGATTCTTAATCAAAGATATAGGAATGGAAAATAAAGAACAGAAATAAATTACTCTAAAGGAAAAGTAAATTGAAGCTATGAAATATCACTATACATCCAGCATGCGCTAAACAAACAGCACTGACTGGGGGTGGTGGGGAATCAGGACCGCTGGAATGCTCACAAATTTCTGGCAAGAATGCATAATGATATAGTCATTTCAACAGTTTGGCAGTTTCTCTTCAATGCAACATATGTTTACAAAATAAAGAAAAATTTCACACTTTTATTTACTCAAAAAAAAGGAAGACTTGTGTGTATATAAAAATCTGTTCTTGAATGTTTACAGTGACTTTATTCATAATTGCCCAACCAGAAGGAACACAAATTGTACTTTAGCTGGTAAATAAGCAAATGTGGAATAACCATACAAGAGAAAACTAATCAATAAAAAAAGGAACCAGTGACTGAGATACAGAAGCACATGGATGAATCTCAAATTCATTTTGCTCAGTGAGAGAAACCAGCCTCAAAAGGCTATTTACTCTGTGGCATAATTGATAAGACATTCTTTAAACGGCAGAGCTCTGAAGACAATAAAACAGAGAGTGTTTATCAGCTACTTTGGGTAGGAGTTGGCATATACTACAAGGGGGAAAGTAGGGATTTGAAAAGAGAATTTGGGCTCATCTATCTTTTCAATATCTTGACTTGTTAGTTATAAAACTATAAAGATACATCAAATGATATAAAACACTAATAAGGGTGAATTTGCTTTATATAAAATGTATTTAGAGATAAGAATTTGCCTTAACTTTGGGGCAGTTGAAATGATGGTCTCAACTGCACCCTAGAAAAGTAAGCATCATGATTAGGAAGTGGAATAAACACTTTAGACAGTAAACTCTGGAGAAATAATAATAACACATGATGACCAGGATGATTGCAAAGATTTCTTCAAAGTTGTCTAGGGACTCCCTGGGGAGGGGAGCCTCAGAAGAGGGGCTCCTGAAGATGTACATCCTGAAGATGTGGTCAGTGGAGGCTTGTGCTGTCATGTATTGAGCAATAAGGGGCACAAACTGATTCTTTAGTCTGTAGCTGGAATATTAAATTATACTTATTAAGTAGACTAATTTCTGCAACATACAAAGTATGTTTGGGCTCAGAACCTGTGATGATCTTCATTAAAACTAATTGGAGGGGAAACCCAGTGTCATAAATGAGTTATATGAAGCTGAGTTAAATGAAAAAGTGACACAACTAGAGTAGCCAAGACTTATTTCCAGGTCTCCTAGATCCAGACACTGTTCTTCCCCAATACCAGTGATCTCTACAAGGTGGATCAGAGGTCACCGAGAGGAAAAAGTATTATGGTGGGTGGGTGTTACGGCTTGTGTTTATGTTTCTCCCCCAAGCTTCATGCTGTCATAGATGGTGCTTTTTTGGAGGTAGCTGAGTCTAAAATATATGATACTGGAATTGATTCGTGGTGCAATGCTAGGCTCAAGGGCAGTAGGGTTGAGGGTATGAGTGCTACCAATCTGAGTGTGTGGATACAACATAAGGGTGAGAAAATGCTGTTCCCTCTCTTTCTTTGTTACCTTCTACCCACCTTGAACTGTTTCTCCTCTGCAATGCCCCTCTGCCATCCCACCCTGCCTTGGAATCAGCCAATTGTGGACTGAACCTTCCACATACCATGTGTTAAATAAATGAGCTTTTTTTCTTTAGCTTTGTTTGTCAGATATTTTGGTCTCAGTAATAAGAAAGTAAAACAATGGGCATCCATGGGCAGGTCAAGTGAGGAGAACTGGAATTGTCTTGTTGCCCCAAGGGGCACAAAGGCCAGGTTTTTGGTTTTATCAGTGGATCCAGGAAGTTCCTGTGTCCTTCCCAGTCTTTGACTGCAATTTGACTAGGGATAAACCCCAAGAACTAACAGCTCTTCACTTCTTCTATTACCTAGAGGTATCTAGGCACATAGGGTGACACCATTCTTCACTTAGCATGGGAGAAACTGGGATTATAGATCAGAAAATAAGGCCCAAATGTTGCTTATGAAATAGAAAATTTTCAAGTAAACCATAAGGTGATTTTTGAGAAGAAAATAAAAAGTGAACTAATGTCAGAGCTAGCAAAGAGAACGGATGTTGTCAGTATTATTCCTCCACCCTCCTCCCTTCACATAAGCTAGCTCAAGCTCCCCTCTGCTCTGCTCTATCTGGGTGTATTCAGAAAATCACACAGCAGTTGAGAGTCTCTCAGTCTCAGAAGATGCCAGGGATATGGAAAACTCCAATGTAACACAATACTTGGGACTTGAGAATTTCTTTAGAGAAAAAGGGTTCCTCCCAGAAAATGGTCCCTATGATGAAGACTTGCTTACTGCAGAAAAGGCAGTATGCTTGAAGTAGCTTCCCTTTCACTGTCCTTGTAATTTTGGATATCAGATTGATTTTGAATTAATGAAATGCAAGAAGCATACCGGATGAGAACCACAGACTTTGGGCAATGAAATAGTACTCACAGCGATGATGAAGATGTTGTCTTAGTTGGGGAGTAGGTGAGATTGATTATGTGGCTTTACACACCTGCTGGTGACTACAGAGCTAAATATGTGTCCTCAGGGAAAGGAAAAGAAGGCAACCACATGGTGCATATGTTTTACGTAAAAATTCATGACAAAGATTAAAAAGAAAGAAAATTTTCTTGAAGATCCTTATGCTGCATTATGGCATCAATTGTAATCTGGAAAATTTTATCCCAATTATTTGAAAGAGTTGTTTAAAACCAATGGCAAAACTTTTTATAAATCAAGGCCTAAAACAGCCTGATATTAAAAGGACATGTTCCAGTTCACCTTTGCATCTCAGGGAGATGAATGGTTGTTTGTTAAGAATTATGAATCACCTGGGTAGGAAAAATATTAGAAATTCACACATGTCCTTAAACAAGACCATGAAGATGGTTTGCTAGAAGATCAGCCAAATGATAACTTTTAATACAGATTTGTTAATAGCAACTTAAATGGTTATTGTATTAGAGCAGAAAAAAATGGTATTTTTATAAATAGTGATTGGCCCAACAAAGAGCTACTAAGGAGATCAATTACATTTGCTCTCTATAGAGGCACAGATGGACAGTGATATTCTTAAGCTTAGGATAGTTCATCGGGTGAAGAGACATGTTTACAAAACTCAAATTAAGTTTCTAGGGAGCTGCTGATGCAGTATAATAATTAATAATTAATGAGTTAATTTGGTAAAGCTATTAGAATTATTCCCGTTATATAGAATCACCACATGACTGCTTGATAAGGAAAATAAAAATAATTAGTTATACAGAGAGTACTTCTTTATTGATACTCTAACAACGTCATAATTATAGCATGTGATATATCACATATAGTGTCTAATAAACCACGTGTCATCACTTTATTAACTTTGATCTCCACTCAGGATACTGTATCATAATACAAATGAGTTAATATTTTGATTACCAAATACTTGTTAAGCACTTATTGTATATCAGGAACTGGCTAGGGACAGGATATAGAATACACTAATACACAAATTATCATCTGATGTGAGATTAACTTCTAGAGAAATTAGCCAGGATGACTTCAAACTTAAATATGTATCATGAAAAAAGTTAAATAAGGTATTGTAATAGGGATAGAAATGTTAAGGAATTATCCATTTTAGTAACATCAGAAAACTTTGTAAAATAATTCCTTTTAGAATATCCAAATCAAGTACCAGACTTTAATTCTGATCAGACCCTGTCACTACCCAAAATGTAACCACTTTATTCATTCTCTTAAATATCCTATCATGCTGTCCATCTTTCACATAGCTACCCTTTTCTCCTTCCCTCCCACACCCTCCCTTCCTCCTTCCCTCCCTCCAAGACCATTCAGCTGTGCCTTCCAAAATCATCTATTTCATGGCAACCAAATGGTTGTCCCCATAAACTTTGCAGAACAAACTATATTTCCTGTTTAACCTGACCCTCTTGGAGAAAGCTACCTGGTTAGTGGAGTCTGTTCATTTGCACTGCAGTTTTGTCCAAGTCCTACATAGAATCAAGGCTTATTGATGAGGCTATCATACTTTTAGATCCACATTGACTTTTCCAAATGTTTATTCATCTACTGTTTAAAAAAATCCTTTTGCAATTCATATTATCCTCCACTTATACAGCACTACAGTCCTTCCTTTGTAGTTTTTATCTTCTACCTTTCACTTGTATCTCAATATTTAAGAAGGTTTTTGTCACCTAGACAACAGCCTACCTTCCCATGGATATGAAGCCATTGTCCTCAGTGACTTCAGTGCCTTTCAAGATGATATATTTTAACATTAATCTGGCCTTGTAATTCCTTGGATTATTCAATCTAACTGATATTCGCTTTTATACTACTTCTAACACATACACTTATAATCATAGACTAGATATTATTATCAAAAGAACTTTTCTTCAAAGTATAAGCTTCCTGTTTTGAGTTTTCTGATTACAATTTACTATCTTTACATATTTTTATGTCTATCGGGCCTGCATTCTGTCTTTATGGAATCTTCCAATTATTTCACTCAAATCCCTCCCAGTTTACCATTGCCTGCCCACTTTCATTTTTTCCCATATACCAAGAAATTTAATTTTTAAAAAAGACTTGAAGATCAATGAAACTAGAAGAGCAGAAAGAACTCCAAACACACTCAACTACCTTATTTTAACTAAATACCAAACATGTTAACTAGAAGAAATATAGCCTCTTTAGTAAATGGTCCTGGAAAAACTGGCTTCCTATATGCCAAGGACTAAAACTAGACTGATGTTTCTCACCATGCACTAAACTAAAATTTAAAAATCTAACTATTAAAACTGAAACTTTAATTCTGCTAGAAGAGTGGTAGAACACTTGAGGACATTGGAATAGTCAAACATTTCCTGAACATAATCTAGACCACCTGGGAAGTTCCACAGAGAATAAACCTGAGACTTCACCTTACTAAATAGTTTTGCCTAATGAAAGAAATAATCAGCAGAGTGAAAAGACAACTCACGACGTAGGAAAAAATTTAATCACCAGTTCCTCACAGATAAGACAAAATTTTATCTAGAACATATAAAGAATTGAAAAACATAAACCTCCCCATCCTAAATTTAAAAATCTGCATCTAGGATGAATATGCATTTCTCAGAGGAAGAAGTAGAAAGGGCAAAAAATACATGAAAAAGTATTCAGCATCAGTGGTTGTTCTACAAATGCAAATTAAAACAGCACTGAGATTTCATCTCACTCAGAAAGAATGGCTGTTATCAAAAAATAAACATATAACAAATGCTGGAAAAGCTTTTGGGAAAAAAGGAAACTTTCTCTACTGTTGGTGAGAATGTAGGCTGGAAATCAGTATGGAGATTCCTCAGAAAACTAGAATTATAGGTTTTCTTTGTCACAGCTACTTCTCTTCTGGGTGTCTTCTCAAAATAACTAAAAGCATTATAGCACAGGGATATATGCACACCCATGTTTATTGTAGCACAGTTTGTAACACCTAAATCTTGGAAAATAACCCATCAACCAATGAATGGACAAAAAGATGTGGTATATATATATATATATATATATATATATATATATATATATATATAACCATTCATTTGTCATTCATAAAGAAGGACAAATAAGAATTTTTTAGATTAATGGAAGCACCCTAAACTCATACTTTCTAAATTGAATGGATACATTATTTCTCTGGAATGAGAAACTGAAAGTGTAAATAAGGACCAAAAAAGAATAGATTTTGTGAAACAGGATGAAGTCATTCACAACTATACTGAATGTGAGATACTTTGTTAATAATTAAAGTGTTTTATGCCCAAAATGCATGGTGTTCTTAGGAAATGAATGGAGGGAAGACTAGCAAATGGAAATATGTTCTCTATTTAATAAGGTCGCACTACACAGTATATTTACCAGTGTTATTCTCTAATATTTTGGTTATGAAAAACTATTTTTGTGGAACTGTATTTATATTTTCCTTATTAATACCTACTTACATAAGATAAGAAATAACTTTAAATGAAAAAATAAAATTTAATCATAATCGTATGAATTCTGTTTCTACAGGTTACCCACTGACATTTAGCTGAGCCCAAACTAGGAAACATATTCCCTACCTCAATTAACTTTGCCATCCATTTAGTCTGTGGAAAGTTACCTATTCTTTTATATTACTCAACAATTTTTGAATTTTTCTTGGAAAATCCATCAGAGAAACTGAACTTATAAATCAATGCACATCTATCCTTCAAACTGCTCCAAACCAGTGGTGGTAGAAAAAATAAATTAACTGAACTGTTTTATTTCCATCCTTCAACAACTACTGTTTCATTAGATGTTAATATTATCCATGCTTTTAAATCTCTGGAATGTAACAATTGATCCTTCTCTATCATTTGTCAAGGGAATCCACAACAAAGCAATTTCATGTACAATTCTGGGTGATGGTAGACGCTAGTGGTGTGTATGGGGAGTAGTATTGCTAGAGAGAGGATGCATGAATTAGTGCAAGTGAATTGCCATTGACCAGTCTAGCTCTGTGGTGTCCTAAACAGTAAAAAGCAGCTGCATGTTCTTACTTAAATTTAAATTCAGGAAAGTCAAAAATAATTTTCTATAGTCACCTAGATATAAATTGCATGCATTATATCTACATGTACCAGTGATTGTTACCCTGGACATTGAAGACTATTTGTGTCATTTGTAGACATTTCTGTCTGACAGTGTTGCTGTAGCTAAACTAAATTCTGTACTAAACATGGATAGGTATCTATGGAGACAGGAAATGAGATAAAATTAAGTGCTTTTTAAAACACTTTTAATACATCTGCAAGTAAAATTAATAAAATCATTTTGTAAAATTAGCAGTGTCAATTCTAACTATTTACAGCCAAATTCTTCAAGCATGTAGTGTAAGCTTTTTATGGAAAATACTTGACATTATAGATTCAGAGGTTAATTCTCCCATCAGCATATGCATAAATCTTTTTAAAATGTTAATAAGAGAATGCTAATGACAGATAACTCTAAGATCAACATGAGAAAATAGTATTTGCATTGTGAAAATCTATTTTCTCTGCACACTGTTCTATTTAACCAGACATTGTGCTTATCACTTGCATGACTTTAAATTGTGAATTTAAAAAATTATATAAAATTGCTTTTCATTGTTTTAACTCCATACCTACTTTTTGTAGTTTAAACTTGGGGTGCTATAATTCTGAGTACACATGGGCAAGGTAGGCGAGGTTTGCTTCTTCCAATCCAGCCCTACTTGTAGAATGGAAACTTCATGTTGAGCAGGGCCCTGGGTTCACCCTTGAAAAGAAAGCCAATGGGTTTGAACTGCTGATTCACAACTGGAAATTAGCTGCTAAGATAAGGGCATCCTGAAAGTCTATCATGTCCTCATTTTCAGATCCAGAAATTACACGTCAGAGGAAAAGGGCCATAAAGTAGATGAGTTTTCACTTCTTTTTAAAGTAACTAACTTCATTTGCAGCAAAGCAAAGAAAGCTTCAAGCCTAATGACATATTTTATAATAAATAGGTTTTGGTGACAGGCGATTAGAATGAGATTGGTGGGTGAATTGAATATATATTACTTTACTAGTGGTGTTGAACTTATGGCACATGCGTTGCAGCGGGCTGCTTGTGTCATCACTGAAAGCTCTGAAAGGTTCATCTTCATTACTAAGGGACTGACTGCTTTGTAGAATGGAACCAAAAATCATACAGCGAGGACAAGAATTCCTGGGTACCAACAATTCTTAAATACTGACATTGGGCACTATTTCACTAAAGAAACTTGAGTTGTATTGCATCAGTCTGTATAGAAAATCTTACTAATGCATGGTTAAAAACAGTATAAAAGTTAGCAATAGTAGTGAATAGCTGAATGCAATTAGGGAAAGAGTGTTCCGCTGAAATCGCCACCATCCAAAATGAGTGGGCACACTTCAGGGTCTACCTCTCTGAGGAGTGAGATCATAATCTTGATGTGTGTGGCAGAGAGAAGAATACATTTGACTAAAATATTCGAGTAAATGTAATAAGTTCTCTGGTGCAGGGTAGGAGGTAAAGACTACTCACAGTTGCTACAACACATACCTAAATTGGCAGTTTGCAACAAAAACAAAAATAGAGTTGTACCAAAACAGTAAAATATGATCCATACAGTAGAAATAGAGAAGCAGCACAAAATGGCCTGTGTGAGTAGCGAGACATTGAACTTAACAGACAGATGCCAAATGTCACCATTATAAACCTGCTCAGAAAAACACTGAGACCGTGATTAAGGAATACAAAGCAAATATGATGAGAATTTCTCTAAAGTATACAAGAATATCAGTAAATCAAAATTATAAAGAATAATGCTATAAACAGAAATTCCAGCACTAAAAGTACAGTAAGTGAAATGAAAATTTTATTAGAAAAACTCAACAGTTGACTTACTAGGTCAAAGACTGACAATTAAAAACTAGACTGTTATAAATTATGCAGTCTGAAAATAAGATTCAGAATGACAAAAATGAACAAAATTTCAGAGAAGCACTGTTAACTGTACTAAAAGAGGTATAATAGAAAAAGAGAGGACAGAAACAAAACAAAACATATGTTTGTATGGTTTCCAAATAGGGTAAATATAGAGATGCAGCTACAAGCACAACCACAGTATAAATGCTGTAAGTCAAAGGCAAGAGGAAACTCTGGGAACTGACTCATCATTTGCAAGACAGTTTAACAAGATTAACAGCTGACATCTCCTCAGAAACAAGAGGAATTAGGCTATATTAATAATGTTTTCAACATCATCAAAAATATCAGTGGTCAGTGAAAACTCCTATACCTAGCAATGCTTTCTTCCAAAAGTGTGAGTCAAGGATGTTATTAGATGTACAAAAACTAGGAAATTTTATTACTAACAGAATCACTTAAAAAATAGTAAAGGAAAAACTTCAGGGTGAAAAAGAATGTCAGATGTTCATCCAGCTCCTCACATACAGAGAAACAAAACAGATTGGTAAAGGTAATTGTATAATTCTCAAGACAGCAAATGATATTTTTCCTTTCAATTAATAAACAGCAATTGTGTAAAACAATGTAAAAAATATATTTTCCAGACTATACCATATAGAAGAGTAACATTTGCGAATAAGACCACAACAAAGATGGATAGGACCACAGCTCTGCTGGGAAATGTGAAGGTAATAATGTGAAACCAGGGGAGGAAAATAAGGGAATTGGAAATACTAACCATGAATAAGAAAGCTTATGTGCATATGCTTGCATTTTCTATCCTATTCATTAAAAGTAATATAATTATATGATACAATAATTATAACAGTATATTATAATATTTATAGATTTAATATGTATTACAATAGTATCACAAAAGGGGGAAAGAAGTAAGGTTAATAGGAATAATATTTCTTTGTATTGAAATTTAGTATGAACATGTGTCTTATGATAAATTCAAGTGCATGAGAGGATATAGTAGCCACAAAGAAAATAACTTTTAAGAGGTGAAAAATTATTTAAAGAAATTAAAATGCTGCATTAAGAGACATTCACTGAAAAAGAGGAAGATGGAGCAGAGGGCAAACACAGGTCATGGAAAAACAAAATGTAAAACAGCATCTATCAATCCAACTTGGAAACACATTTTAACAAAAAGTTAAAAGCTCCTACTCTGAAATCTGCAAAGGCAATTTTAAACAAACAGAATTAGACAAAAGTGAAATAAGTAGAAAAAAATAACAGTGAATTAGAAGACTTAGCATTGTTAAGATGATAAAGATGGTAACAAAACATGAGATTATCTCCAAATGCAAAGAAATTCTCCTCAGAATTCCTACTGAGTTTTTGGAAAAATTACCAAGCTTATTCTAAAATGTAGGTGGAATTTTAACAACTAAGAACAGCACAATTTTTTTTAAAAAATTAATTCTTCAAAACACTTTAAAGCCATGATTATTTAAGACAGTGCAGTGATGATACCTGTACCAGTGGAACAGAGTTAAGAATCCAGAAATAAACCCATGTCTTGTCAATTTATGTTGGCAAGTGATCAAAGTCAATTCAATAGGAAATTAGTTGTCTTTGACAGATGGTGGTGACAGAACTGAGCAAGGCTAGAACTATTAACAGAGGGGAACTAGTGGTGAATCTCATGACCAGGGGTGTGGCCACGGTCACAGGTTTGGCAGATAAAGCCTGTGCAAGAGAAACACCAGGATATACAAGGAACTTATATAACAATAATAAAACACAAACAATCCAGTTGGATAACTGGTAAGAATTTGAACAGAAACTTCTTCATAAATGATATACAAGTTAAGAAAACTATGACATGATGCTTGGCATTGTTAATTATCAGAGTAATGCAAACCAAAACCACAGTGAGATACTACTTCCCCTCCACTAAGACAGGCAGAACCAAAAAGATAATAATTAGTGTAAGTGGAATTGTGGAGAAATAAGAACTTTCATTCACTGCTGTTGTTATTATAAAATGGTTGACACTCTCGAGAGTCTGTTGGTACATCACAGTCACCCTATGAACCATCAGTTCATGCCAAGATACATATAACATGAAAACAAATATCTGCATAAAAGTTTTTACAAAATGTTTACAGCAGAATTATTTACAATAGCCTAAAGTGAAAAATTGAACCAAAGTATCTGACAAATGATAGATGCACAAAAAATAGTACTGCTTGTCCATAAAATAGTCTATTATTCAATCATAAGAAATAATGAAGTATTGATTCATAATACAAAATGGATTAATCATGTTAATATTATGTTGAGTGAAAGAAGCAAAAAAATAAGAATTAAGTCGTGTCATATATGATGGTACAAATTCTCAGCGTTGAATGTGACCATGATGTGTGTATATAATGTACCAATAAAGATTTGAATTAAAAAAAAGATGTTACTTAATTTGATTTATATAAAATTTTCAGAATAAAAATATTCATAAAATCAGAAGTAGTTTAGTGGTTGCTTAAAGTTAAGGAAGACAAAGAATAAAATGTATAGTTAAAGGATGCAGAATTTCTTTCTGAGATGATGAAAGCTTCCTAAAATTAACCACGGTGGATGTTGCATATATCCACAAGTATACTAAAAGTATCTAACTGCACATTCTAAATTAGTACACTGTGTGGCATATGAACCATAATGCCATATTTGAAATGTAATTTTTTTTAATTATCTTTATTGGTACATTAAATATACACATCATGCTTGCACTCCATAATGGGGATTTGTACCAGTATAAGACACAACTTAATTCTCATTTTTTCCAAAAAAGTAAGGAAACAAATTTTATATATATGGGGGGGGTGGTAGGGTGGGTGGGGCTATGGGGAAAAAATGAAATGTAATTTTTATAATAAAGTGATTACAAAAAGAAAATTGATGGGATGTGTTAGCTGACCCCTTCTCCTATGTCACAAGGTAAAGTAGCTCAAGCATTTCCTTTCTAATTGATATGAAAGTATTCTTTCCCCGTGAACTCTCCCAGTTAAACAGCTTTTGAGGTCAGAGATAACAAAAGAAAGACAAACTGGAGGAGAGTGAGAAATTAGAGTGTTGTGCAGGAAGACAGGTTCTCTGCTTTTCTTGTATTTATATCATCTAGCACGTAATTTATAAAGCAAAGGCTAGTTTCTTGTTACAAAATTGTGAAAATTGACTTGAAACACTATGCAAACTACAAAAAAACACATGCATGAATGGCAATTTTGCACATCCATATAAAAGCTTATCAAACATGAAGAACCATTGGTGGGTATACCTGGACACATCCAAGTTCTGTCTTTGTGACAAATGTTGAATAAGGATGTACTTGATTGATTAATTGAATGAATGACCAAGAAATGGGCTGTGGAGGATTTTCCAGGAGGACATTTCCACCAGTTGACGGCACACAGAGCACTCTGCCCCACATATGGCAGAAGTGAGCAAAGTTAGTTTAGTCGGGCCAGAAGCATCGCTATTCTTCTGTCCCACACTTACGACACAAGTTCATACATCATTTTCCTTTGGTTTTGGAACATAATTCATCAGCAGGACATGCAGCCACTACAAAATATTTATCTCTGAAGCAAAAAGTGAACACCGTTGGCCCTTCCCAGAAGTGATTCCATTGTCATCTTAACTGAGAATATCTTTAACCAAGACACATAGATTATATAGATAATGAGCAATCTTGGGGACTTGACCAGTCACTTGACTCTAATCCTGCATCTCCATGAATACTATTACTTCAAAATAACATAGTGCTGAGGCAGATTAGGACACATTACACCAGCTACCAAGTGGGCATGACCTGTATGTGTATGCAGAACAGCCCCAGAGCCCTGCACCTAAAACCAATCAGAGATGCTGCCTTCCATTCTTCTGGCTTAAAATCAAACTGAGCTTTGATAGGACAGCCTAGATCTGACATAAGAATAAGGGTACAGAAGACTGTGGCCCTTAACTTTCTGGTGCGCTGAGCTTTCAGTGGCCTGCTCTGCACTCAGCAGGATTTATTTTCCTACCTTAACTGGCCCACACTCAGCCAAGAAAGCACCTGTTCATTATCCTTTTCTTAACTTTGCTCCTTTCCATACTCTTTATAAATGTAAAGTCTCTATATTTTTCACTTGTCTTGTCCAATTCCTTGAACAGGACAATACAAACCTGGAAGGGTCCCTTGGTGACCCAGGACCAGGCAATCAGTGTCAGTAATCAAATAGCTCAGGAGATAACTTATTGTTAAAATAGCAAGAAGACAGACAAAAGGGCTTAGAAAATGACTAGTTTCATGGCAGTTACTATAGATTGGAGTTTATTTAAATGCCTCCACTCTTGGAAACTCCTCTACAGATAGCATGGAAAGATAATGTTTAATTCTTCCTCAGGAATAGTGCTAGTACTGTCATAACAAAGTTCTTAAAATTCAACAATGTAACTTTGAGAAAAGTGGTAATTTTCTACTGAATTGATTTTCTAAAAATTAAGCACTAAAAATGTGACTATAGAAAGTATGAGTAAAATAAACTATAAAGAATAACAATTCTGAGGTGTTTAGTCCTTTTGAGAAAGTAATAATATAAATATTAAAGAAAAATATATTCTTGCATTTTATAAATTAGGAAGATACATCTTGATATACATCAACAATTTCAGAATAAATAAGAATACTTTTAGTTGAATTGCTTGAAATGACTATACAGTAGGGGTTCAGAATTTCATTTTGGTGTAGGAGGTGAGATATAGTAGAATATAAAAATTCTAACAAGAATTCTTTCTAAATATATGTTTAAAGATTAGTATCCTAAATCATAGTTTCCTTAGCACTGCAAGTAATCTAGTTAGATTTCTCTAATCTCTGTAAATTCTTTCTACTGGGTAACCTCAAGCTATCTCACTGTTCTTATCTTTTCTCCCGTATATATGAACTTTACATTGCTGTCTTTCAACTAGCCTTATTGATCCAATAAACTTGTTAGAAATTGTTTTAAATGCTAATACCTCAGATATAGATGATCTTCTCTCTTGGGCCAACAGATGAGAGATATATGTTGCCAAACATTTAAAATCTAACTGAAAATGATATACATAGACATACATATTAGTTCTGAAAAAATAAAAGAAGGTAGTAATTGCGCTGCACCAGGGAAGAATTCTCAGATGAAATTTTTTGGGAATTTGATAGAAACATCAAGTCAGTGTTGTGTGTGTGGTGTTGTGTCAGGTGGGAAGCTGGGAGAGGATAAGGACAGCAGTAAACTTCCTGTGTAGAAGAACATAGTCAAAGACCATGTTTCTTTAACATTGAAATTCAGTTTCCTCATAAGAGTGGTAAATGGTAAAGTGGAAATTAAACATAACTGTTAGATCTTGGAGTGAGATTAGAAGATTCTAGAAGCAAGGATGCTAAGAGGTAATTACTTCTGAGCTGGGAGTTTTACCGGTCAGGAGTGTGATCCTTACATAGAAACCTGTTCCAGTGATTTGTACTACAGTCCATCCAGCTCATCTTGCTAGAAACCAGCTCACCAAAATATCTTGGTTAAGTTATCTCTGAGATATAAAATCAAAAATGGCCATGCTAAGAGTCAGCTTGACTCATCGAGTTCCAGATTCAATGGTGTAAAAATGAAATCTTACCTATCACCATCACTCCTATCAGCAACAATGTCCAAATTCATAAATATAATGTACAAAGACTTTGGGGGCATGAGTCCCTTCACTTTCCAGACTCCTGTTCACTAGTTTCTCTCTCACACTCCAACATCCTCCTTTATTTATCTTCTTTTAGTCCCTGAAACAGGCTGTGTGCTGCCCTTTATCCAAGCCTTGGATCTGCTTGGAACGAGACTTTTGTATAGAATGAAGACTGCTTTTGCATCTAGCACATTGCTATTCTTCATTTCCCTATTTAGATATTATCTGTTCAGCAAAGAGATCCTGACTGTTCAAGTTCAAACCAGTTCCTCTGCTAGTGCTTCCAACACACTGTCCTTCACCTCCCATTTTCCTCTAGTGGACATCCTGATATAACCAGCCTGAAGTCTCCAGATACAGCGTCCACCTCCATCTGCTTCCTGCTTGTATTTCTGGGTACTTGGCCCACAAGAGGTGCTCGGTATACATTTGTTAAAGGATGAATAAGATGTAAAACACTTGGCAGCATAATCACACTCATCAACAAAAACCTCCAACAGAAATGTTAAATAAGACTATCCAAGATTCAGAAAAATTAAGTCTGCATTTACTTTCTCACCCATAACATAAAACCATTGTATGAATTGAAATCATTAGGAATTAAAGGGAGTTCTTTTAAGAAGCCATGAAAATTAGTGGCTAAATTGATGAAGACTTATATGAAAGGTAAAAACCTGTAGTGTTCTTGTTAATGTTGACTTCCGTCCAATATGTTATCAAATTTGGAAGTCAATATTATTCCCATTTTTCAAGACAAAAAGTGCTGGAAAAACTCATTCTTGTTCATTCTGAGTCCTTTCATAAATATTTAGGAGACAGAAAAACAATTTTATTTTACATTTTGATTTTTGTATTTACTCAACCATTTAGTTTTGACATTCACTCCTTTTGGGGGGTAGGGGCGGTGGTTTAAGTTCATGTGTTAAAACATAGGATTTTCTTTTGTCTTTACTTGATATATTCTGTGTCCTGGAATTACTTCATGTAACAATGCTGCTCAGGGAGTAGCTTTATTATTGCCTTATTCTGTTATAAATTATCTGTGTAATTGCTTCACTTAATGGGTCAGGTTGAGTTCTAGAGCAGAAAGTGCATGGCATCTACTTCCACACACTAGTGCCCAGCATGACACCTTGCAGGCTGTATGTCCTCAGTAAATGCTAGCTCCGCAGGTAAACCAAATTGGCCTTACACTTTTGCAAATCTAGCATTTTGGTCCTATTAAATACCTCAGTGAATTAGAAGAATATACTATTTGCTTTTCTAAACTGTAAATGGGGCTGCATCTACTTCAGTGCTGAAAAGTGCTTTGCTTCTGTCTTTTTCTTTACAAGACAAAGTCCAAACCGTTCAGCGCATAGGTCAGCTCCCTACTGGCTGGGCCTCCACCTCCCCTCTCACTTCTGGTCCTCAGATCTCTCCTGTCCTGAGTGGCCCCCAAGCCCATCACTTTCACAGACACTTCAGACTCTTCCTATTCTTTGGCTGCAGTGGTTGATTTTCATCTGCTTAACCTTCTGTTTCGTTATTTACAGTTATGACACAAACAATGGCAACTCTTCTTAATTTTTGTCCTGGATCTTTAGTAAACATTTAATATATTTTCAAATCTGATTTTCATTCCACTCACCAGATCTATAACACTTAGATCAGGGATTAGAACATAAAAAATAGCAAATATATATTAATGAAAAATGAAGCAATCCTTTGCAGTAAGAATTATTCCCTTATTTTAAGAATAAACTGAATTAAAGAGATTAAGTAACTGTCTAAGCCAACATAGTTTAGTCAATTACAGAATCCAGATCACCCTTCCTTTCCTTTTTTTCCCTCTCCTTTCCTTGGCCAGAAACAATTTTTTCTTTCAATGTCCAGTTAAGGTGATATTCTCAGGAGAATCTTCTCCAACCATCTGAAACTCTCACCCAACCCCCCCTTGCAGTAAAATGAACCCTCATCCTCTCATGTTTATGACTTATTTTCAATTTTACACTATTGTACCTATCAGAGTGTGACAGTATGATGAGTTCAGTGTCTCCTCACTTCTCTTGATGCCCCTGAAGTACGAACTTTCACCTGTGCCAGCTGTGCATTTTCAAGTTTTAGCAGACAGTTGGTGCCCAAACCATTTGCCAGATTTAGTTGAAATGGAAAAATGTTAAAACAATATTAAAATTTTGACAGACTCGTACTTCATTTTATAGTTACCCTAATACATAAGTTTAAGATATAATTAAAATCATCCAAATCTGTTGAAGCCTTTTTCTGTACATGTCTTTTTGGGAGAAAATCGTATATAGATTCACGTCTCAGTGCTTTGACCTCTGCCATCTGTTCTCACTGCTCAGTGGAAATTGCTCTCCTGCAAACTCCAATGACATCCAGCCCAAAGTCTTCTTCCTCTGTCTCTCTCCATAGCTTCCAATGATCTACTGCTGCCTTCTATTCACTCTGGATTGAATATGCTAGCATCTGTGTTTTCTGGCTGTTTGCTTCATCTCCATCTGTCTTCACTATTTCTCTTCTTTTGTCTACTAGACAAAAGGTCAAGTTTGTTGGCATGTAGCTTCTCTTTTGGCTACCTGGCAACAACTGCTGATTATCTTACTTTTTTTCTTCCAAGTTTTTCCCCCACCAGTGGCTTCATAATACTACCTGCCAGCCAGTAGGGACTAAATAAAAGCCTGTATCATCTTCTACCAACTGAAAATCCACAAGCTCATAACTTAATCTGGAGCTACTTGCACCCTGGCAAAGGGCTTTTCACTTCTTGGGTGGATTTTTCTACACTTTTCTCTTATATCCTTGAACCATCCCATGTAGTGTAGGGACATTCTTCTGCCAGTACTCAGTGTGTCATTTTACTGATCACAGACTTTGATTCAGGTCTCTTCCCTCACTTGCTATTATGTGTCCTTCCTACACTTATGGTTATGTGCTCACCAGATACTTAGGTCCCTCTTTCTTTGTGGTTTTACTTTCGTCCTCTTTCTGATCACTCAAATTTCTCTCATCGAAATTATTTTCATTTCAGCACTCATATAACACTCCTTCTGTGACTATCAGTTGGTATATATCATCTTGATTGGCTTAAGAATGTCAAAATTAGGGAAGCATACTATGGCATATGTCTGGGTAGGTCCTGGACAAGTAACTGTGCTCACTATACTTGGAAGTATTCCTTCACTCTGCTTCCTGGCCACCATGAGCTAAGCTGCTTTGCTTCACCATACCCTTCCGCCATGATTTTATCACCTTGGAGGCTGCTGACAACCATGGACTGACTCTCCTGAAAGCGTAAGCCAAGATGAATATCTCCTCCTCAGAAGTTAGGCATGCATGCCAAGGTTTTGTGCACAAGCTTTGGGAAAACTAATTAATACACCTTCCTCAAGAAACCTACATGGCATTATAGCTAGCATATTGGTTAAACTACATTGTTTTCCACAGGTAAAAGGTACTGTTTTTATCCTTATTAGAACAGACAACCTATATATAGATTTGTTTTCTTTGTACACAACATTTCTGCCAAAAGTACCATCCATAGCATTTTTCTCAATGCCTCATCATCGTATTCTATGTAGTATTTTTTTCTAATCAAGGAATTCACTTTATAGCAGCACAAGGAGAGGAAGAAGCAGAGGGAAAATGAGGAGGAAAAGCCAGGTGGAGATGTGAAAAAACACTGGTATGTGAAAGTGGATAGGATAAAAACAATCCAACATGCTCCATGTCACTTCACTTTGTTCAGCAACCATTTGACAGGGAGCCAACTCCCTGTGAGGCAATCACGTTAGCATGTGGTCATCCAACCGCCACACTTCACTGTGCCCTCATCTCCCTCCACAAGTTCAGAAATGAAGAAAAGATTCTTTTCTGGTTGAGGTGCTCAGAATAGTTAGTATGACAGAAGTGATGTTTTCTGCATGGATTTCAGCAAAGCCAGGGAAGGTTTTAACAAGCATATATTTCAAGGTATTCTAGAGTTTATTTTATAAGTACACGTTATTTACTTAAATAGGTTTATAATAAATGTCTATAAAATGCCTCTAGAAATATATTATATGTTCAGGTTCCTACACAATAGTTAAGTAGAAATAAGGAAGAAGAAGGAACAAAAAGAAAAAAATACTATTTATAAGCTTATAGAAATTAATGTTTCTCCAAGTTATTACTCTTAAATAAATAACTTTTAGGTATTGCAAATAGATACCAATTAATACTTTAAATTTCCCAAGTAAATTTCCCAAGTAAATTTGCAAGAAGTGAAAATACTTTATGTAAGAGTTAACTAAGACCTGTAGTCAATAAGAACCATTTTAGCAACTCTACTTATTGTGAATTTAAATGAAAAATGCACATTATCTTATTTTATTTAACTGCATGTAGATTAAATATTATCATCATTATTTTACTGATAAAATACCTAGAATCAAAAGATAAAGGAACTTGTTCAAATTAAAGAACTAAGAGTTGTGGCTTTTTAATCAGGGAACATTATGAATTCTAAACTAATTGCTGGGTGTTTTAGCATAAGTCAGGTCTGCTGCTCATTTTCAGCCTTTTAAAATTTGTATTGTAGTTGTTAAATGTGGACCAAATTAATTGAGGTTTAAATTCAAATTCTTGCAAGTCTTGATATCACTGTCTGTAACTTCTTTGAGTTTTAATCTTTCCTCATGTAAAAACTAGAATAATAGCAAAGTCTAATTGTATCAAGAGTTCTGAGGATCACATGAATTAATTCCTAGAAGAATAGCAAATACATACCTAATAATAACTGAATAAATTATATGTCTCATTATTAATCCTTGGGATAAAATTAATGGTTTGTTATATTTATTTTTTAAAACTGTCATCTGAGTTATCCTTTTGTGTCTATTAATTTCAAAATCTCCATTTGAAACATACATAAAAGCACAATAATAATAAGGCTACAGTTAGTTGCTTTAATGCATAAAGTAAGAGTCATCTACTATTTTACATATACACACACACACATACACACACACACCATACACACACACACACACATATATATATCTATATAATATATAGATATATAGATATATCTATATAGATATATCTATATATCTATATATATATATATATAGATATATATAGATATATGACATAAACTATTATATTGAGCTGATTGGAATGCTTAGCTCTATGATTCTGGTTTTAATTTTCTTTCTTTTCTTTCCCTAAAATTTGTTTCATACTGAGTGCTTCTGGGAATTCTGGCAAAACTAATTATTTCACAAAATGTCAAAATCACTTCTGAGTGTTTGAGTTAGAGATTTTTTCTTTCGGAGCTCTTGTACCATATTCTACAAATATATAAAATGCAGTGATACTTTTAACCATTTAACCTTAATTGTAGTGTAAAAAGATAAGCATACCTCTCCAAAGCAAAATCTTCATAAGCATAAAAGCAAAGATATACAAACCGAAATTATTGCTTTTTAAATCATCAAATAAAAAATTAACAATCAGTAAGTTTTCTTTATTTTGTACCTTGGTTAAAAATATATACTAACTATAACCAGAGTACTTATGAATATATGGTATCAATAGCTGGAGGGTCAAGTGGGAATTTTGAACTGACCCAAATGAACTCTTCCATGTTGAAAAAGCATATATATATATATATATATATATATATATATATATATATATATATATATATATATGTGTGTGTGTGTGTGTGTGTGTGTGTGTGTGTGTGTGTGCAGAATCAATAATCAACTGCACATGGCACTTTTCAGAGTCTTAATTGTAGAAGAGCCTAGCCTTTCTCTTCTCCCAGTGATAACTAATTTGAAATGGACTGCAGTGTCCATAGCAGGCTCTCAAAGTACAGCTCTGTCCTCCCTCTTGTTGTACTCTGGATAAAGAAAATAAGAATATGCACTGGTAAGTAGCACAGCAGAGGAAACAATAACACAGCCATGGAATTGGGGTTAGGGACCACTTGGGCGGGTCTTGATGCCTTCAAGTGTAAAATGAGTGTAGGCTCACTTTTAACATCATGTTATTCTAAAACACAGCTGATTTTATACTACCTAGGTGAGTATTTTTTCACAAAATTGTACACATTTAAATTTAGGTTGAAAATATGACAGAAGCTATCAAAAGAGTTATCTCACATTATGCCCTTGTATGTCTTTTATTTAAAAATCTGCTAAACACAGAAAAAAAAGTAACCATTAATAAACATGTAGTCCCTATAATTTGTAAGGATAGAATATACCACCTACATGTTTTTATGCACATAAATCTATATGTATTATGCATCTTTATAAAAAATATGGAGATGTTCTCAGTTGCTAGCTAATAAAATATAAATTTGAAATTTACCCCAGGGCTTTTAAAATGCCCATTCTGAATTAATTGCACATTCAATAAAATTTACAGACTAAAATAATGAATGGGCATTTTAAGGATGTGTTTGAGTTTCCAGTAGAGGCGACTGGTGTACTATTTTCTGTTTGTAAAGCAACACATATGTAAAACACGAAGCATTTCTCAAGGAACCATCTAATAATTCCATGATGCTATAACTTGAACCTTAAATGTCCCCCCAGATTCTACACAGTGGCGTGGTTGGCAGTGTGTGATACTCCTGGGAGATGGTGAGAGCAGCAAGGGTGAGGACCTAGTGGAAGGAAGTGAGGTCACTGGAGGCCTTCCTTGAGGGGATACAGAGAGCCTTGTCCCCTCTGTGTCTCTCTTGCTGCCAGGCATAATGAGGTGAGCAGCAGTTCTGTGACACTCTCAGCTTGAGGCTCAGCCCTGTCATTGGTCCCAAAGCAAATAAAGGTCAACTAGTCATTGGCTAAAACTTCTGAAGCAATGAACCACCATAACCCTTCATTTCTTTGAATTGATTATCTCAAGTATTCTGTTACAGTCACACAAAGCTGACTGACAAAGACGCTATGCCCTTGTGGTTGGCTCATCTCATTACAGGCACTGTGCAGCCCACAGCGATGACTAGATTCACAGCAGCAACCACCACACGGACCGCTGAATCACAAAACATGAGTTCAACACCTGACTTCCTCACTTAACTAATTATATAAATAATGCCAGTTGAATCACTTACAGTTTACAGATTTACATTTATTTAAATGCAGCTAATAATTATACCTCCTCTTCTTATCACGCTGCATTCATCTGAATTATAAATATGAAGGCATTGTACCTTTATTTTGTACCTTGGTTAAAAATATATACTAACTATAACCATTTAACCTTATTCTTAGAATTTACATGGCATCCCAATACAAGAAATTAGATGCTTTCTCCTATGGCTATTGGATCCTTTTACACCTTCTATTTCTTATCTAATGAAACAATTTATTCCTGTAGATTTCCAAATAATTCTTAAATTGATGCTATCCTCTTCAAGCTCTCTCCTGCCTTTTGAATGTAAGCATTTTATCTCTGCTAGCAGCCTTATTACTTTATATATCATGTAAAGGTATCTTACAGTAAGGTACAAGAATAACGCAAAGCAAAACATAATCTGCTCATGCTATTTTGCTATCTTACATCCCAGGGGGATTCTATATTATTCGAAGTGTGAAATCCAAGCTTCCAAAGGGCATTCAGAGCTTTCCTCAGCTTAGCATCCTGTCCTTTTCCCCAGACTTACCTCTCACCTCTTCCTTCATCCTCAACACTTATAGACCTTATTTTAATGCTATTTCCTTTAAGGCTTCTGTTGGAATTCCCTTTTCTCCACCAACAAATATCTATTTCTAACTCTTATTTAACCACTAAAAAATAATCCAAGACATGTTAATTGGCCTCAAAGACACTTTCTCACACAAATCAATTTCCCTGTTACTTATGTTTCTGTTTCTATGGCTAAAAGTCAATTCTCAATGAAAGGGACATTTTTATTCACCTTTCTGGTACCCAGGCCAGGGCATAGTTCATGTTAGCTATATTCATTATACTATCTCCAACTCAAATAATAAAAAGGCATACTGAAAAATACATGGAGAATGTTTAAATACAATGTAATACAGTAAAAGGCACATTGCCATTTATCTCCCTCAAAATATTCCATTTTCCTTCAAACGCACTTATCCCATTATTCTTCCCCCTTGGGAAGCAGTTCCAGGAGTCTTCCTTTTAAGCATCTTTATGTAATATTATCAAATAGGCAATGAATTCTGGACCTGACTACGATACAACAGAAAGGCAGTCTCATAAAAACATTCCAGTATGTCTTTATCCATCTGATTCACAGCATCTGGGACTGTGAAACTTACTTTTCCCCAAAATGAAAGTGAGTCTGGAAGAAAAGGTAAATGTTTTGAATTGATTGAGGACATCAAGGTAGCAAGATGGTATAGCTATGTGTATGAAAAAGAACTTTTAGAATCACTACATAAAGGGTACGAATTTTAAGATAAATATGTTCAAAGAAAATGGGATTTTTAAATATATCTTTTATTATAATTTAAAAATGAAGATTCACTGCATTTTTATCACATTTCATAGATACTGCTACTATTGCTACTCTAAATATTATTGGTTAAATCTAAAATATCCTGCAAATGATGGGATTTTTGAAAGGTGTTTGGATCAGGTCACTATACTTCTCAGTGAGCTGATCAACTGATGAGTTCCTTGTTCCAAGATGTGAATAAGAAGGAGAGAAGTTTTCTGTCATAGGACACTAATGTCCTCCAGATCTACTACCAGTGGGGTCTGTGTTCCCCACAGAAATCTCATGAACCTGGTCTTTATTCTCTAGATTCCTCTCAACACTGTGTTTATCTGAGTTTTGACAAGATTGGTACAAATTCTCATTGTTGATTGTGATCATAATGTATATATAAAATGTACTCAAAATAAATTTTAGAAAGGAATGAGTCATCCATTCAGCTCTATTTTTAGCATTCTTGAACTTTTCTAGCCAACATCTCCAAATCTCTCTGAACTTCTCTTACAAATTACTCCCAAAGGCTTCTAAACCAATGGTCAGACATAGTCACAGCAAAAAATGTCACTTCCTGAACACTAATATTCTGTATTAGTTAGAATTCTGTTCCTGGAAACAATACCCAACTCCAAAAACTTAGAGAGAAAGAAGTTTAATATTGCTAACAATTCAGAGAACTTGGTCCATAATCAACTGTCTCCAAAGCAGAAATACAATAGAAGGAGAATTTAAACTTGGACTTTTCAATACTGTTAAAACTGTTAAGGCATTGGTGACTGAGATGGACATGAAACTTATGAAGGCTGGGAAGAATTTCATGATTCAGGTCTAGAATATCTCCCCCAAGTCTTCTGTGCTCAGAGGTGGGGCTTCTGGAAGATGATTCAATCACTGGGAGCTGTACTATACAGTGGGCTGAGCCACTAATGGGTTAATTCCCTGATCAGGGCGCTGTTAGCAAAAAGTGTCCCTGGGAAAGCTGGCAGAGGGCAGACCTTCCTTGGCTCCTCACTTCCCCCTCAGCCTTCTGGTTGCATAAAGTAAACACTTTTCTTAGTCATACACTTCCGCCGTTATGGTTTTGCCTTGGAGCCAGCCAACCATGGGTTGAACCCTCCAGAATTGTGAGCCAAAGTTAAACCTCTTCTCCTTTGTATTTTGGATGTTCTACTATTATGTCTAGTAAAGTAATGGAAAGCTAACTAGTACACTAAGTGAGATCTAGATAGAAGCCTCTCCATAATACAAAAAAACTTCATATTGAAAATCACTATATGGAAACATTCATAAGATAGAATATATACAAAGATAGACCAATATAATATTATCACAAAAGTTAATCCACTGCTTTTCATATTTAAAACAATCATATTACATCTAGATCTTTAGAAAAGATGCATTATTTTCAAAAATGTTTCTATGCATCATAGCTAATTAAAATTATATAACAATTATCAGACATAATTATTATTGATATCTCACAACATTTAATTCAAATATTGACACATATTTTCATAAAAATTTAAGGTCAAAGTTATTTGCAATATATGATATGGACCATATAGGAGAAAATTATTATTACATAAAGTGAAAAGTGAGGGTCTTAGAATTAAAAAGCAAGTATAATATAACCAAAGTTGCATATTATCCTTCAATAGTAAACTTTCTTCCACATTAGTTATCATTAGAAGCATTATTCTTTTGGGGAGACTGTTAGAATATTATACCATATTGAGTCAGATATGATTAGACCACAAAGACTTAAAACCATCAGAACACTAAATTTTAAAAACAATCAATGACTAAGTGTTAAGATTTTATTCTTCCCTCTATTAAAATTCTGGCTTTGCTTCCACTTTCATTGTCCAACAATTTTAGACTGGATAGTAGCTCTAGATTTTCCACTTACTGGTCTCTTTTCAGTATTGCTAGTTCTTTAATGCTTATTCATAGTTCTTATCTTCTAAAATTATCTTTTCTATTTGCTTCTGAATTCTAAAGTTATTAAGTTGGCCCTTAAAAATGTGGCCATCAGCAAAGAAAATAAATATCACCTAAACTCTTTTCATGCAATATATTTAGTCTTTTTAGATTGGTTAATGTGCTTCCCTGGTAGTGTAGTAATTAGCATAATAATAAGCAATCAGTATATGGCATAGTCTAACTCAGCTATTCTTTTTTAAGCATTTCTACTCATTGTTCACTCTTTAAATGCTTTATAATCATTTTTGCTTGATATTATTCACAATAAAACTGTGAACTGGGTCAATGTTAAATTATCAAGAATCTGAGCCTCTCAGAGACTTCAGGTAATTAAACTTTTATATTGCAGCAAGGAAGAAAATATTAGCAATGTTGTCACTTTGTAAAGTCACTAAGTGAAGGAATATTCCTAAGGACTACAAAGATAGTACTGATTAAACAGAACATTGGCATCAAATTCCTCTGGCAGTATAGGGGTACAATTATTCACCCCAAAGAAAGCATTCTCTATGGAGTTCAAATTACCATAAAAATCCATAAAGCAAAATTCTAGGCAGATTCCCTCACAATTAACATGATTCAGATTTCTTAACTTAGCTTTACCATCAAATTAACCCCCAAATAAGTTTTTCTTCTTTCATAGGTTTTGAATCTAATTCAACTATATTCTCTGGTCCACAATCCAAGAGGTTCGACTTTTGTCACATTACTTAAGAATCCCTTAATATTACTTACACCAGTATTAAAATACCCTACACTGTGGTTTCTAAAATATCTCCTGTTTACCTGGATGCCTTCATTTGCTTCTTTACATCATTTTATCTTCACAGATGCCCTTCGTGCCACTTTTCCCTCGTGGACTGAAACTCTGCTGCAGGCCATGTTGTGACCATCTCCTCACTCTATTCTCTTGCCAGATGCTATTTTCAACCACAACATTTTCCAGAAGTGCTTCTGCTCTGAAATCTTTCAAACATCTGCCTAACCAACCTGTATCATGCTTCTGAGCTGAAGCAAATCTCTACAATGCCTATTATGTATAACATTTCTTTGTTACATTGGCACTATAAACTCTACATATGAAACTCTGCTTCTTCAAACGGTTTTACTCAGCATCTTGGTAAGTAGAATCATATCCACTTAGGCAACAAAGCCAAAATGCTTTGAGTTGTTCTAGAATGTTTTGAGCCTTGCTTCTCCTGAAAGTAAAGCTTTATGCATTTCTTCAAAACATTTACTGAGGGACTGTATCCAGATTTAAAGGCAGGTACCAGGCATATCACATTAACCATGGTAAACATTACCATAAACTTACGATGTGCATCTTATTGCAGTCATCCTTGTGTTTTGGGGGTTGCTACAGAGCTCTATGAACAACTTTTCATCCTTCTTCACTAGTTCCTATCTCATTCATCCTCTACAAAGTTGTCAGAATATTTTATCTAAAATTCCAAGCTACGGCTGAGTTTGGGAATGCAAACTGTAATCCCAGGATTTAGGAGGCTGAGGCAAGAGGATTGCTATGAGTTCAAGGCCAATCTGAGCTACACATCAAGACCTTGTGTCAGAAAAAGTAAAATTTTTCAAGCTAACTACAATTTTACCATGCTTACCAATTTTACCATGCTTAACTTTTTCTGCTGCACATAATCTTAAAACAGCCCAATGTCTTTATTAATGGAGCTTCCTCTCTGTATGTTATTTCTCCACACATCTCAGGTGTGGCTCTTCCAAGCTCCTTCCCAATCTCCATCTCAAGCAACATTCTCATGGGTGTGTATGCCTCAAAATATCACATATCATAAGCAATCCTTTCCATCATGATAACTTATGCTTGACCTTAGACACTCATTTCCGGCACTAGTGTCTTCCTAAGAGTCCCTGCAGTCAGTTAAGCATCCACTTTTGTTGTCTGTTTTCATCCTGACCAGATGCCTATCATTTCCACTGACTGAAGCATATTATAATAAATTTGTAATAAATTTGTCTTTCTTTTCTGCTACAACTTTTGTAGGTTAGGGATCCTTTTTTTTTTTTTCTTCACGACATATTTTTTATTTCTGTAACAGTAATGCACATGTAGAAATATACAGTAAATATTTGGGGGCTAGATTAATTTGTGGCAAATAGTTTATCTTATTTAATAATGAATTTCTTCATAACATGACTCAAATGTCATACTGAGATCAGAGCACAGTAGAAAATAATGAACTTTAGAACAAGTCTCTTTCCTATCTGCATGAAATATCTGTTAAAATATCTAGTAAAATATTTCTTGTGAAGAAAAAATGCTAATCTTATGCTTTCTTCAAATTCAAGACTTCTTCTAGAAGAATATTTACACTATTACTTCATTAGAAATAATATCTTCTCACTTGAACTTGATGTTTTACCATAAGAATATTTGTTTATATTTGCAGTAAGAAATTTTTACATATATATTTTCTTTTTCCCAAAACAATATATTAAAATTATTATAAAAAGACTGATATTTCTGGGAAAAATGTATGTGCTACCTAACTCAATGCTGCAAGCACACCAGGTATTTTTTTATTTGTATAATTTAAAGTGTACAAAACTATATTTAACATATATATTCACATAGCCACCTATTTAATGTATGTGCCCAAGAGCACCTAAAATCTACTTTTGATATACTTCAGTACATATAATGCAATATTAATAACTATATTTCTCCATCTCTACATTAGCTCACTAATTTGTCATAATTTATTGTGTGAGACTTTCACCATGTCCTGCTTGAAGAATGAATAAAAATAATCCTTTTGATTTGGCTCCAAGTGTGCTACTAACCTGTTTTCACAAATTCAATTATTTTCTATCTCCCTCTCTTAACTACTCAGCGTGTCCATCAGAGTTGACCCCTCTCCCCTTGAAAGGTAGACTTTGCTTAGTTTCCACACAGGGAAAGCATCTGTTTCTTTGGTTTTTCTGGCTTTTTCTCAGTCAGTTGTTTAGTTAATGCTTTAACCAAAACATTAAGCAATTAGTGTCTCAAATGCATCGCCTTTCCCGTAGCCCATTTCTCATTTTAATCCTCTCAGGCAGTCCAAATTCCCCATGTTTTTCATAACTCCATAATAACAGAGGCATAAAAGCAATTTCATTTCAAGAACATGTAGAAGAAAATATTTTGATGAGCAGAGATCCTTACAGTACTATTGAACACCAGCAAGCAAAAGAAAAGGACAAACCATTGGATAGTTTTAGAAAAAATAATTTATCTGATGGCTTTAAAACAATGTTTTATAATGATATGATCCTTACAGAGACAAGATATTGTGAGAACAGAAAAACATAAGTGTTATTTTGTTCTCTGAACTGTATGCAGTGATTCAGATCACGTTAGCAAATATAAAATCATTCATGCTTGTGTGATCTGGTTTTAACCCACAGAAGAGGATATTTGTGCATTTACCACAGCAAAAGTTATAGTAGCCTCCCTCCAGGGAAACAGCTTAAGTGTCTGCTAATGTCGACCTCCTTGCTTAAAAGAGGATAAAACGACAAACCCCCAGGCAAAGAGACAATTTAAATTGAGTCAATTTAGTAAGCACAGTGCCTCAGCAGACAGAAATTAATCCAGATTAAGACATTTCACTTCAGGCTGAGTGTCAGACACCAGCTCTATGGTTCGGTCCTAGAGGTTGGCCTGTGTTCCACAGGACCGGCAGGGGATGGGATAAAATGAGAATCAAGTTGTGACACGTACTGGTACAAATTCTCAGTGTCAAGTGTGATCATGATGCATATCAAAAAATCAGTTAAATTTTAAAAAGAACCACAGAACTGAGTCACCAGCTTCTGTAAGTTTTTGTTTTTTAAATAAAGCAACTAAGACTGAAAGGTTATAGTTTAGTATAATATAAAAGTCTTGAAACTTAGGTGTATCTAAAACATATTCTACCTTTTTATAATTTATAGAAAGGTACTTCTTTACGTGGATGTCTAATCCGCGAATTTTACTCCAGCCACAAATGATCTGTTAAGTAAGTTAATAACTAAAGTGTCCAAGTTTCTCAAGCAAACTGGGGAAGTTAATTGAAACTTTAATGTCACATAAACCTATTTTATCTAAAGAAACAGGTAGTGGGGTTTTTTTTACCCTTCAAATCTGTGTAGCGAGACAATCTATAAATATATTACATAAATGAAATACATTAAATCAAGTAAGTCTATTTGTCAAACATTCAAAGCCTTCAAGGCGTGATCTATATTGATCAGTTACCCCTGAAATTATATTTTATGGACACACAATATAAATGACGAAGTTACTTGGTGACATATTACTGGAGTTTGCTTTAGATAATTTTTTGCTGGGAAATAAGCTTTATCACTGTAGATCTTTTCACAAAGAAATATTTTCATCTCTTATATAGAAATATTTCCTGTGATCTTCATGACATAAGCATTCTCTGAAAACTGTCACACCATCTTACCTTGCTTCCATTTTCTCTTGTC
This sequence comes from Petromus typicus, assembly GCA_004026965.1. NCBI lineage: Eukaryota > Metazoa > Chordata > Mammalia > Rodentia > Petromuridae > Petromus > Petromus typicus. The sequence continues at coordinate 27,583 of PVIR01005633.1, read as the reverse complement.
TCTCGTTCCATCTTGAGGTCAGAAATTAGAATATTCTTGTATTTGCTTTTCCCATCGGTGCTGTGGTCCTCGAGTCTGTACTCTGAAGTCAGCTGGGCGGAGAGGGGACTGTCACTCGGGTTCAGTGGCGGCTGCTCCTGCTCTAGCCCCGTCTTGCTGTCACTGTTGGCGTCCCCCACCTCCCTGCCGTGTGTCCCCCCGGAAGCGATCGCACTGTGCCCCAGAGTCTCATTTCCGTTAAAGCTCTCTGCAGCAGAGTCATCTGTGGGGAAGAAGAATTTGTATTTTGATTTTAGTTAATGTTCTGTTTATTTCTTACTTTCGCACTTACTGAGCATCTACTATGCATGTGGCACTGTGCCAACAAATTTTATACATAACGTGTAAATAATGTGAGGCATCTACTGTTATTTTTTATCTTGTAGGCACATGAAAGAACAAGAACTGAAGAAATATCATGAAGAACATAAATATTTCAACATCAAATGCAATCTCGAAGAAAATTGAACAAGAATAACACAATCATCGATTACTTGGGAAATAGATTTTATTTTTTAGAGACTGTCCAGATTGTATAAAAATTCCCTAGTAAGTTGAATCACCTGCTCTGCCTAATGGAGATATACTTTGGTACAAGCTTTATAAGTGTTTAATGAGCATCTCAGACATTAAAAATAAAGTTCACTCCAGTCATATTTCTTAGACTTTCAAACTTATGAAGTTTGACATTGTGTATATTCCTCTGTAGATGAAAATATATTTATTCTAGTGCTTATTTCTATTAAAAATTACATGTGCTATGAACTAACAAAAATAGATTAGTAAATGTTGGAATAGTTAGAATATTACTGTAGTTATTCAGCACTTCCTTTAAGGTATAAGAAAACATGAGCCATAAAATACAGAATGGAAAAAAATTATCTTCTGTGAGTTATATGATCTCAATTTTGTAAGAAGAAAATATACAAATTTACGTAAAAGTATATTTTATTTTCTTCATTTCATCTTTACCTATATGATAAGGATTTGTTACTAATTATAATGAGATGAGGTATTAAATTGTTAAAGACCTAGTAAAACCATAAATATGTATTCAAAAATAGTATTTAACATCATTTTATTAATTCTTAATATCAAGTATGCATTTTAGAGAAATGGAATATTTAATGTCTTCAAGTCAATGCATTCAGGGAAATATTTGAATTCTAAATGAGTAATATGTTACTGTTCATGTATTTCTGCAATAAACTTTAACCTCCTACTTTGTGGCCAATATGCAGTTAAATATTTGTCTTATAGAGACTGTCTTCCATGAGTTAGTTCAGAGGTAATTAAAAGAGACTGAAAAATAAACATACAATTATAGTACAAAGAGGCTATAATCCAGTACAAGGAGGAAAGATATCATTGCAGGCCACTTCAAGAAAGAGGGAGAAACAACAAGAGAAAAGAACAAGTAGTGGAAATAAATTCAATGATACTTGAGCTTTAAGAAGATGAGAAAGTCAGAGACAAGCATTTTCACCAGATGCAAAATCTGAAATAAAATGATATATAGTGAACAAGAGGAATAAAACTGCAGCACTGAGCACCAAAAAGAGAAAGAGAAAGAACACACCTAGAAAGGAAGGAAGAGAATAGCCCAGTGTTAGGAACTGCAGAGAACTTACTTGGGTTTAAGACTTACTGGGGTTTTCTTACTTGGATTTGGGGATGTCTGCCCTATCCTGAGGGATCAACTACTGGTATTATTTCATACATCTGCCCCAGCCTGTGAGATTTTAAACTACAAGGATTACTCCACTAGGATTATTAGTTTTAAGACTGACTGGGATTTAAGAATGCCTGTCCTGACTTATGGTATCTTCAACTAAAGGGATTATTGTGGGACTGCCCTGTTTTATAAGGTTCAGTGAGCTTGGGTTATGGGGATTTTTTTGCTCCTGCTTCAGTTCCTGCAGTTTTTGGCCTGAGGCTGCTGCTGTTCAGAATTGCAAGAGTAGAGCCCAGGCTCAGCCTTTTTCTCAAGGTTCTGACTTTGTCGTTTGTTGGTGGTTAATCCTTTTGCTGTTGGACTCATGGGGCACTGAATTTTGCTATGAGGATTCTGGATGAGTCCTCTTCCCTGGACTCCCACATCTCAGGAAGAGTTCTGTATGTCAAAAAGTTCAGAGCTGACTCTAAGAGCCAACAAGAGCAGTTATAATTCATTGTGGGCAGTGAAGTAGAAAAACTATATTTTAAAGAGACTGCAAAGTGCAAGTTAGTAAGATCCATGAAAAGATCTGGAAGTCTTCTTACACTGACATCTTTGAGATTCAAACTGAAGCAGTGACCTCACAGGTGAAAGGGCCTACCAGAAACAAGAGAATAGAACAGGTAGTGGAAATGGGAGAGGCAGTGGCCCAGCACGAAGCCCAGGCCTCCAGTAGAGAACCAAAGCGAATTAATTTTAATTTTCAATAAAACTTTTAAAACACATTTTCAAAAACTTGCACAAAAGTTCAACATATTCAAATGGCACAATTCTGTTAAACTACTCTTTTTCTGTACCCATTTGAGTGAATAGTTCAGATAGGAAGAAAACATGTAAATGATCTCTTTGGAAATTGGCCATAACTGTAGCATACAGTTTCCACCCAATGCTATTAATTTAAGAATCTGAAACTAATTGTTAGGCAGACATGGTGACACATAGCTGTAATGCCAGCACTCTGGGAGGCAGAAGCAGGAGGAGTTCAAGCGCTCAACCAGCCTACACAATTTAGCTACTTCATGAGATTCTGTCTTAAAATAAAAGAAGCCTGGAAAAGTAGCTCAATATGAAGGTCTTGGGTTTAATTCTCAGTGATGGGCAAAGAAGGGAGCTTTAATAATGAGACATGCAGGGATTTTGAAATACAGAATTAGCAGCAGGATCTGGATACTTTGGAAAACTGATAATATTCTGTGACTCTAGTTGAAGTCCTTATACTCATGTACAACATTATTTCTAATTTTTAATTTATTCTTTTCTCAGAAAGTCCAATGAAAAGCACAGTAGGCTTAACATAATTATTTAATTCATGAAGGAAAATACCATTTAAAACATATGTACTAGAATTCTCTTAAAATATACGAACTTTTAATATAAGAATCCTTTATCAAAGTAACATAAAGAACCCTAAATATATGTGCATAAAAGATTTCAAAACAAAATCTACATTAGCATAAAACAAACACAGTTTCTATGATGGTTAAAAATTAAACATGCTATATCGATTCCTTTAATGAAACCACTATGTATATATACCTAGTAAATACTATATCATTTATTCATTGTAAGTGAGATAAACATTATCATTTATCAAGAGAGGTTTTCATAAATGTCATTTAATCATACTTTCTGCATAGAATGTAAACAATAAAGGAGAAATAATTTTAGATGGAATATTTCACTCTAGATGTTACCAAGGTAACTAAATTCAACAGCTTTACATATTTCATTCCTGAGAAAATTGGTATGTGTCACACAGAACAAATAAGTGATTTATATTTGTTTATATGAAATATATATTCACCTATTTTGTAACTGAAATAATAAAAAATATTGTTTCTTGCTACTCTTTTATAAATAGTAATTTAAAACTAATTTTTGTTGTTTTTATTTTAAAAATTCAACATTACACAGAGATTAAATTAACACTTTTATATTGGCAAATTTCATGTAATCACATTAGTGATATTTTTCTTTTCTTTAAAGATACTTTTCTTGGAATTTTAAATCAAAGACCTCAAGGTCCTATTTATCACATCCAGTTGACATGAGTTCCCTGCTCTGCAGGACAATTGGCCTCCTTCCCCAACATGGACTGCTGCATCCTGAGTGGGTCCTCCTGTGGGTAGCAAGCTGCTGCACAGAGAGGACAGGGTTTAGATCTGTGGGGGAGGCCTCTGGGTGTGTAGGCCAGGGTGAAGGTTCTCCCCAGAATTCAACCTGGGTGCCATTGAATGTGAACAAAAGACTATCTTTGAGTCCAAAAGAAAAACAGCACCCAGAGCTTGAGAAAATAAGTGCCCAGGGTTCCTAGCAACAGAGCAGAATGTGGAACTCGATGGCAGGTTGTGTGGAATCCAGACATGAGGAGGGCAGTTGGCTGTTTAGATTTAATTTCCTCCAAGGAGTGCTAATGGGGTGGAGTTAATGTTGTTGTGACTACTTGTGCTAAATCAGCTCCAACGAAGCTCTAGTTTACAAGGTCTAGTAACATTAAATGACAGACCGTAATTTTTATTCTGTCTCCTTTCCTACTCCTCATTTCCCCTATCAATTAGCAGAGATCCTAGAGATGCTACAGTTCAGCTATTTTGAACATTCTCACCAGTGTTTTGCATGAAGACAGTGATAACAGCATTGGATTTACTGGTTAGCTCTATAGTAACATTATTTACAGTAACATCTATAGGTGTGTGTGTGTGGGAGAGAGAGAGAGAGAAAGAGAGACAGAGACAGAGATAGACAGAGAGACAGAGGGAGAGACGGAGATTGAGACAGAGAGAGAGACAGAGAAAGAGAGACAGAGATAGATGGAGAGAGAGAGAGAGACAGAGAGAGAGAAACAGAAAGAGAGAGAAAGAAAGAGAGAATCTCTCAAAATGTCTGACCCACTTTTCCTTTCAGTAGCTCATTTTCCTCTGCATTATGGCCTTTAGGACAAGTGCCTTGGGCAAAATGAGCAGGAAAAATATATCATCCTCATTTAAAGCCTAGCACTTGGTGTTTTTGTCTTAAAATCTAGGTCAGGTACTTATAAGGTTCACAAGTATTGTAATATCTTTGTCAAGTGCACAATTTTTTACCCCTTCAATGAATCCTTAAGAAACTTTTCCTAAAAAGATTAGTATGGTGATACCCAAAAATGTAGAAAAATTAAAAATTTCTTTGAAACAAAGAGTTTAGGGGCAATTCTCCTTCATGATTTCTGATCTGTGTCCTATGTCTTCTTCTAATATCATGTCTGCTGTAAAGACTGAATACTGGTCCATGACTAGAACAAATCCTACAACTTATGCCATGGTTGCTTCGTCTGCACTGAGCACAAGCAGCTAGTCTTGTTTGAAGCAATGGCCTTTGAGAGCTTCCGTCAGGCACTTCCTGTGGTCCCATGCCCTGACTCATTTCTGTCATTTTTATAAATACATATTGCGACTTGGAAGTGTTTTTCTCATTTCTGTTCTTCAAGTCTTTGTGATGCCCTGTGGATTTTTCGACTTTCTATTTTATATATCACCTATAATATATTTTTAACAATTCTATAGCCTTGATCTCTGTATTATTTTTGTTCTTTCCCATGTGGAAATATCAACTACTGACTGGAAAAGTCTCATAATTCTAAGATCTAGAATTCTACAAAATCTTGCAAAAAGTTAATAATTACAAATACAACCTTCCATTTCTGTTTAAATTTGCAAAATGTACTTTGAAGTCTGTATTATTTGTCATAAAACCTTAAACTTGAATGAAAGAATTGTGACACATCTTGAAGTCAAATATGCATTGCAAGGAGTTTATTTGTGTAAATAAATGCTCACTTGTATGGATATCACTAACAGAGTAAAAAATACTGATTTTGAAATGAAAAATATGGATTTCATTGAGGGAAGAAAATACCAAAGGTTTGAATTGCATAGAAAGGTAACTTGGTAGCTTTTCATTCATCATAACATAAAGCCTAAATTAAAAAAGGTATAGAAATAAGTTGGATATTGAAAGTAATATAACTAAAATTCAACACAATGATGAAAAATTAAAACTAATGGTGAACTATAATAAGGAGGTATTGTTTATTCTTTATCCTGTTTAAAATGTTTTGTAAACACCTGTTTGTGCCCAAGACTCTATTCTTGCAGTAAGAGTCCAAAGAGACTATGTATAGAATTTGGTCTGTATTTTTGGTTATAGAAAAATAATTTCAGTGTCAGGCAAGAAATAATAGTTTGTGGCTAATGAGACTCGTAATGGCATAGTGAATATAATTTCTCTTTGAAGAAAGGAAAGTCATATATTGCTGGGAATGAGGAGGGTAACAGCGGAGGTCTCTTACAAGAGGCAGAATGTGAAAAAGATGAGACAAGGCAGAGGCATAAGATAGTGGCAGAGGTAGATCTAGTTGAGGAAAGTTCATGTAAAATAGCATCAAAGGCAGGTAGAGTAAGAAGAGGACAGGTAACTTAGACAGTTCTACCTAACTGGAGAGACAGTTGCATAATTCAGAACGTTGTAAATATTTTACTGTATGTTATCTTATTTAAATGACTTCTAAAATCATTCATCATTCTCCAACAGAAAGTACTTGGAGAATCCCATGGATAACAGGAATCTAGTCAGTGGAGAATGACTAGGTCATTCTCATAATGCAGGGTCCCATTAACAGACCAGTCCTACAACTCTCTCTCATTTCAGGATGATTCATTTTTAAAAATGTCTGCTACTGTTTTTACTTGCCAGTGGCTTCTTAATTACCAAAGCAATTACAAAATATTATTTTCATGTTTATCTGTGGATTTGTTTAAGTTTCCAAGAACAGGATATTTTATGGAAAATGATGTATGCAAATGTTTTGATTTTTTACAGTGTTATTTGAGGTAGGCGCTGGAACCACTGAGCTAAATCCCCAGCACTTAGAATGTGATTATTTTCTTGAGAAACAGTTTCTGTGAATACCACTGCATTCTGTTGCCTGTTGTTGTAATAGAGAACAATCTTAAGTTTCACTTAGTGCTGTATATGTATATATTCACTTCTCACATTATAGCACTGATCTTTCTGTGAACTCCTAGGAAGTGTTCCAAAACTCGGCTCCATGTTACTTATTTCACTTATCTTAAATTGTAATTATATAACCATAATTGTCATCATTTTAGAATTCCTATACACATAAGGATATGGTTGTTTTCCATAGGAACTTGTTTAATCTTTTTTCTCACTTTGAAATACTTTGTCATCTTGTGAATTTTACAATATATTTTGTAGGCTGGGCCTGGTGGAACATACTTGTCATTCAAGTCCTCTGGAAGAATGAAGCAGGCAGGAGGACAGCAAATTTGAGCCCCGCCTAAGTAAGTTAGTGACTTAGTGAGACGATCTCAAAATTTTAAAACAACATTGACAACAATAACAACAACAAAAACCAGCAACAACAAAAGTGCTAGGTAGTGCAAAGGCCCTGAGTTCAACCCCTACCCCCCAAAAAAAATTTCCGATTAGACTGTAAATTGTACTTCGTATCTTACATTTTTTGTCATCATCTATAGAACACTTTAAACAAAGCTAACAATACTGTGTAGATATGGATATATACACATACATAGATAAGAAATAGGTATAACAGTATAATGCCTTAATGCACTTCTGTGTAACGTGCATGTATCTCACACTCACTTGTCATTTACTGTCACATATTAAAACACAAGCAATTAATAATGTAGATATTTTGACATCTAGTTTCATATGGCAAGTGGTATATGTAATGTTAAAATCTCTTGCTAAATTTAAAGTGAATCTGAGACAATAATTATATAACAGTTCAGTGTTTTCAAAGAAAGATAACCACTAGATAACCACTAATGTACCAGAGAAAAACACTAAATGGACAATAGAAACAAGAAAGTGTTATGCTTTATTATTGTGAGGTCATTGTATTTGTAAATCATTTGGCAGTTTGAAAAAAAAAAAAAAAAAGCTCAAGAATTTAGGCCTGGGGATCTAGCTCTGTGGTTCCGGCGCCTGTCTTGCAAGTGCAAGGACACAGATTTGATCCTCAGTAACCGCAAACAATACTGGGCATGGAAATTCATGCCCAGCAGCAATCAGTACCACATACCACAGTGCAGGGCATGGTGCCTCATGCCTGTAGTCCCAGCACTCGGGAGGCAGAGGCAGGAGGATTACTGTGATGTGAGTTTCAGGCTGAGCTCAGGGCCAGCCTGAACCACAAAGTGAGACCCTGTCTCAAAAAAACCTTAAAAAAAAAAAAAAAGAATTTATCATTAATCACTGATAACTAAGTCATGTGGTCAAATGTAATTCTGAAAATAAAATTCTAACCGAAACTTAAAGTAATGCTATCTATATGAAATTTGTCCTAAACTGAAATTTAGTCCAAATATAACATTTTTGGTTATATAATAACCAAATAATCAATATTTCTATACCTTTTTAAATTTAGGCTTTATGTTATATATAACCAAATATGGTTATATAATTATATAACCAATGCAAACAATAATAATATTGTTTTCTTCTGACCAATAGCACATCATAAAATAATTTATTCTGAAAATCTTACAAATAAAGAAAAAAAAGAACAAAGTGTAACATAGTGATGTTTGAAACAAGTGCCTCAAAGCTGGACAGACTTCTGGCAGCTTCCAGTTTCCCCTGGTGAGAGCACTGTTTGAGCCTTCTTCCCCAAAGGTGACCACAGAGAGCTGGCTCAGATTAGATGGCACTGCAGGTGCTTATCTGAGGCAGATCAGAGCCTCCAGAAAGCGACGGATGGAAGCTTCTTCCCACTCAACTAGTTTTAACAAGTAAGTCCACATAGCTTTCATTCTGCTTTCATGCTCAAAGGTCCTCTATTCTATCCAGATGGCACGATGCCCTGCATGTGACCTGAACCATTCTATAGGATGATGGACACACCGGGGTCTTCAGTAAAATGCAATATACAAACGGTCTATTCAAGGCCCAGTAACCTATGAACACATTGATCAACACTTGCCACAAAATAGTATTTAATCCATAGATAATATCTTAAAAGATAATTTTAATGAAAAATTGATGAAGAATAAAATTTCTAGCTGACTCTGTCTTGATTACACTACTCTATGAAACCCAGCCATGGGATCACTGCTTTCTGAGGTAAATCCACAGAGATGAAGCCTACTATAGGGACAGGGATTTTGAGAAGTGAGGTGTTTTTGTTTTTGTTTTTGCTCAGTCTCTGTTAGTTTTCACCATATCTTGGGTGATAATCGAACAATATAAAAGCTTAAAAATGGCCAGTTTTGCAGGATGATATTGAAAAATCTTTCAAAATAGACCAAGAGCTTGAGAATATCTGCTGATCTGATGTACATGAAAACATTTATTAGAGTAGAAGATAGTCTTAGTCATGCAATGTAGAGTGTAACCTTTTCTGTAATTATGACTTATCCTCCTTGGCAAACCCAGGATTTCTCAGTGACATGGCAAAGACAGCACTTGGGAGAACTATCCACAGAAAATGGGGTTCTCATTGACTTGGTGACTGCAGTACTATTTGCTAACAGGGTCCAATCTTAAGATCTTGTTAAAGTGCAGACTATGGAGAAGCTTGCAGACCTTGCTATGGCAGACCACTGTGTCATATCCCTCTCATTCTATCTGAGGAAACTACACTCTTCAGCAGAAAGAACATCTATTTCTTACTTTGTATTTCTTTCTAGTTCTTCCTCAAAAGCCACCGTCTATGGAGCTCAGAGTGGCTTATACACAACAGTTTTCCCATACAATACTAATCAAGAAATAACCCACCAAAAGAAAGGCAGAAATTGGAATATTTCCCTTGAAGTTGTTGTTCTTACATGTACTCTATCACTGGCAAGTTCTGGCTTTACAAAAGAATGAGATGAAGTACTAAAAACTCAGCCATGATGCCCCTAAAAGACAGTGCCTGAGCCTGACAGATTACCTTTTAGGATGCAATGTGTAAACTGGCTACCAATGCTTGGGACTAACTCTTGTAGCTGTGATAACAGTCTGAAAATCAATCTAGAGAGAGAGAACAAACACTTCTGGTCTTCTCTACAACTGCAGGTAGTGCCTGCCTGTTGAGAACACTGTTAAGTGAGTTATCAATTGTACCACATTATTCAGTCAACTAAGGGAATATATTTATGTGTTAGCTAAGGTTATTAATCATGACTACCAAGTGAGAGAAAGTTAGCAAAAGAGCAAAATAGGCAAGGAGGTAGATCTTTCAAGAGCACCTAAAGCATTTATTTTGTTTTTCAGAAAGGAAGGTGTCTCCATGACAATTCTTGGAGACAATAGGGTCCCTTTCCATGACATCCACCTGGAAAGTTCATTAGAACTAAAAAGAATATCTTCAGATAGAATAAAATTAACACTCTACCTGCTAGCTGAACAAATGAAAATACGGAATATGTGGTGAAGCTTATGCATCCAAATAAAAACTGCAGCTTGGGAACGAGAAGCAGACACCAAGAGTGTGAAATTTTATCTGGACTTATTTGTTCCTGAGTATCTTATTATTGATTTTATTAAGTTTTGTCTACATAATTGTATATATATGATGGTAAGCAAATATCTTGATTTATCTATTAATGGCATAATTTCAATTTACAGAACTAAAAGAATGAAGAGTGAGTGTTGGGCTCAAGATTTACCCCAATGGTTCCAGTACCTGCCTCGTCAGTGCAAGGTCTTGAGTTTAATGCCCGGTAACAGCAGCAACAACAACAGAGTAAAGTGTGTGTCTGGACCTCAGAAGAAAAACAGTACATAGTCTCAACATCATCTCTGCACGAAATACCTGGCTATGCCTTAGATTTAGTCTCATCTGGGCAAAAAAGGAGGCTGCATGTAGTTTATATACAGAAGATAGTAAGTAGCAGTAAAAGTGTATTTGGACATATGAGAAAGTTGTGTGATGGCAATGGTGTATGCATCTTAGCAAACAAAAGTCAGAGGCATTGAGCACTTGTATGGACAGCAGCCTGGATCACATATCCCCCTCCAGTTCATAAGCGCAGGCCCCATGGACATGGTCTCCTAATGCCATGGAAGAATTTGAAACTACGGGAGATAGGAAATGACTGCCTTTGGGATTAAATTATTTAAAATGTACCTTAATTAGATTTCTTTTATAGAAAGAAAATATAAAACTACTGTCTCTGAGGTTGTCATTCCAGATAACTGGGAGATCAACTCCTTCAAAGATTTTGTGAGATACTCTAGTTTTTCAATTACCGCTTTGTAATTTTTTTTTCTAAATTTAACCAAACAGAGCCATCCTGTTTATCTCAGAAAGCAACTTTATCTCATGCATGATACTTGCACTGCTTTTGAGAAAACCCAGGAGTGGGGAGTGACCTCAGGAAGACAGAGAAATAAGAAACTTTGGATTCTCCTTCTCATTGTGAGCACATTATCTCAATAAAAAATACAGAATAAATGTCTTTGTGAAAAATCCAGAAAGTAGCTAAGAGGCTCCTGCATCTCAGACAAGTGCAAATCTAACCAAAGCAACACTTGTGGGAATATTTGGGGAAACTAGTATGCAGAAATATGAAGAAATTCAACAATGTGCTGTTAAAAGTATAACTTGTACATTACATACAGTTAAAGCTATATCACAAAATACAGCCAGAGAACTGCATGAGGGAAAACCTTAAAAGAAAATACTCTCAGGAAATATGGGGAGGAAATCATTGAATAAAGTATCTAAAGGCTGTAATATGTTTTATTACCACTCAGGAAAATGGAAAACAAGTTTTGAAGTTATACAGAGACACTTATTTTTAACAGAAAATATTATTCTGGTAAAATTATTAAAAATCAAATAATTTTCTCTTTCCCTGGAAGTGTCCAAGTATGAAATATAAGTTATTTCAGGACAAGTTCCAGTTCTTATTTTTTAATTGACATTTGAGTAGCACATGACAAATATTCAATGACTGTTATAGTAGACCATCCCAGAAGCTCATGCTCACAACTACTTAGTGTTTGTTTGAGGCATAGATTTTCCTTCCTACATATGTCATACATCTTTAATATACTTAGTATATTTTATATTATTGGCTCCGATACAAAGTATTTTCATGCTGTCCTCTTTCTTGATAAATAATTTTTCCAGTCTATGTGTGCATATTACTTCTCTGTAAGTCATTTTACAGAGGAACAGACTGTCAGATTGATTGACTGCTCCTTGACTGAAATTCCTCCTCAGAAAAATGTTACTTCAGGTAGGTACCTGTAATTTAAATCTTGGATTTATCATTGTGGAATGGAAGACTTTTTCTCTGGGCATTTTCCACTATTAGCAAGTTGGTGATGAAGTACCTTGCATTTTATGGGCGTGTGTATGAAGGGTAGAAAGAAACCTTGATCACAGAATACCTACTAAGTCCCCAGTTTTGTCAGGACTGACTAGAACAACGTATACTCGCTTAGTGTCATTCTCACCTTCTGTAAACTCTCTCCCTATCATAGTGGGTGAGTCAAGCCTAGGGAGCACACTTGCATATCTGGAATATATTCTGGGAGCCTGAGATAGGAGGACCACAAGTTCAATCTCTGCCTGGAAACAGTGACTCAATAAGGGACCTTGTATCAAATTTAAAAAAAAAAAATTTTTTTTGAAAAGCACTGAGGATATTGTATTGCCTTGCAAACAGATTCCATTCACAGTATTCGCCCCCATAAAAAGATCAAACAGAAAAAAGAAAGCTAAACCCAAAAGCACAGACCCTGCAAAGCTCTAGAAAACACCCTCTTTGCACTTACACACTGGTCACTGGATAATCTCAGATACATTCCTTACAGAGATCCACCTGAGTGTCCCCTGACCCCACAGTACAACCTGTCTGACTCAGGATCTTTTCTCTCCGCCACGGTGTGCCTGATCTCTGTTCCAGCTCCTGACCCAAAGCACCGTGTGGGAATCTGCCTCAGACCAAGCCACCCAGTCTCCTGGGCATAGCCACGGGAGCTCTCCCCTGCTCTTCCTGCCGGCTTAGGATCAGTCTCCTCTCGTGGATTCCTGAGTGGCTTCCCTGTCCCGCTGGCTCTCCTAGCTCCTTTAATGCTACTGTAAATAGAGCCAAGGCAAGGTTTTCTTGACACATACCACAGAATAGCTTCATTTTCAGGATTGGCTGCCATGAATTTGCCCCAGTATGATTTCAAGTCCTGAGAAGTAAGTCTTTTGATGTTAGGTAAACATATTGATACTTTTTCCTTTTGAAATGTCAGTTCAGTATTTGCTGTCCATGACATTTTCAACAGGCTTCCTTTACTATTTCTCTATGTGTAGCTGAATTCCATCAATTTAAAATTAATGGGATTAAGGAGCTCCTTGGCATCTTAAAGGATGAGAAGTCAATGACAATTTTGGTTAAAAAAAAACTATAAAGCATTATCATTCAGATACTTATTCAAAAGACTAAGTTTTTGTAAAAAAAAAGAAATCATTCTGATTTATTTATACCAAAAGGCTATAATAAATTCATCTCAAAAACATCAGTGGCTTAGAATCTTTAAATGATGCAATTCACCAAACCATGCAGTATTACTACATTTACAGTATTCAAAACTGTTGTGCAAGTGAGGCAACACTGCAATTCTAACATTTTAAAGACCTTGACAAAGGTGATGAAGAATTTGGCCAAGTCACCTGAACATTTACCAACAGAACATTGAAAACTAACTTTCCAATTCAAGACTTAACATCTGTTTACATTCCACTGTTACATCTCAACAGGAAGCTCATGTTTTGGTTTTGTGACAAGAACCTGATAAAGACAGGTGGTGTTACCCCAGGCAAGAAATGGCTAACTTAACATCTAGGAGCTGCTGACTTCCAAACTGAAAAGTATCATCTGAATTACCCATTTTGTAGTACTTCATAAAATCAAGAATCATAAGAATCACTGCTACCATCTTCCATTCACTATGACAAAATCTTTTTGTCTATCCTTTAATTAGCTTTAAATGAGCCGTCTTATGTTTTTGTAAATACAGATAAACTTTTGATATCATCATTACCATAAAAATGTAGGCTGACCCATGACATATTTATAACCAAAGACAAAGCATATTTTATATTTAAGGCTGACTAACACCAAAGGATAGCATCTTAGCACATGCTAAAAGTGAACAAAATGAAGAAAAAAAATTATAAGAAAAAAATCTACAAATAGGTGAAGGAAAAGAAAATCAACATAACAGTATTTTCAAGATGTAGAAAATTAAAATTACATTGTTGAAGAGTAGTAACATGATTGGTCTTCTCTATTCAAAAGATATTTTTTCACAACTAATCTACTTGTAAATTTTAGAAATCTTTTGAAGTAAAATAGATAGGTATCATTTAAATTCTTTACTTCTCGGTGGTAATACTTGTCTCCAAAAGCTCTGTAAGTCACGAAAGGCAGCACAATTAATGGACAGCAAACAGGGAACTTAATGGCACACGCTACATTCTGTACCACACTTCAATGATATCAAAGAAGCCAGGCTTTGAAATGGATGGAGTATTGAAATAAAACATGAAAAGCAAACTCAACGTGGGGGAGATAAAAAAATAAGTAAGACGGTTTGGAATAAGCTCTAAGGTGAAGAATTTTCAAACGAGTCAGAGAAGAGATATTTGATAAGGTGAATTAGAACTCTAAATCATGGACTTAGGCAAAAATATCCTCAAAGTTCTTATAAACAAAATGGTAACTGTTGAGTGTTAGTGAAACGGGTAACAGAGAAGGATAAAGATTTCCCAAGCACAATGTGTTATAACTAAAATCCACAGTATCATAAACATGGAAAAGAAAGAGGTGAGAAGCCCTTTTCTTCTCTCCCTTCTTTCATCATTATTATCACCATCCTCAATGTAGGCTACATGCTTCAAAGTCAGTCTTTCACTTCATGTGGCTGAATACTCAAAAAATACCTGGATATTTAAACTGATACTCAGAAATCACAATGTTTCAAAACATTTTACCTTATATGATAGTTTTTCATGTACATAAGCCCTATTTTCCTAATTGGTAATGGAAAGTATGGATCTTCCTCTAATACTCTCTTGAATAAAGCAATGTATACAGAAAATCAAGTCAAAAAAACCCTCAGAAACAAATCCCCATTATGGAGTGCAATCATGATGTGTATATTTAATGTACCAATAAAGATTAAAAAAAAAACCCTCAAAAATACACACTGGAAGAAAACATTTTCCTTGATATTTTATCATAGAAAAATAGAGACAAACATAATATCAAACTGAATTTGAGGGAAAATGAATACATATCTTAAAATTGAAAGGATTCTCAGAGTGAGGTGTCCTTTTTATAGTAGTGATATACTCATTTTCATTTATACTGTTTCAATAATCAGGTACCATTGAGTTCTCAAACTCAAATTTAAAAATCTCCCCTAGATCACTGTTAACAAAATACAATCTAAGTTACTATATAGATATATTAATTTAAATATTATTATCTGATTGTTTCTAATTAGTCAAGAGATGTCCAAACTAACTGTTTCCACTCTCATTGTTAAACATGAATCTAACAATCTATAATATTTCTTGGATAAAGTGTCTGATTAATTTTATTCTGAAAACCCTTGTTTCTTGATTTAAGCCAATATGAAAACATTTACTGGGTTTTGAATGGCATGATTCAAAACATTCACTGCTAATGGCTTCTTTCCAAGATTCTTCTCCAATGATTATCCATGCAATGAAATTAAATAGAACAAAAAGTACATTTTAGTGTATGCATCTGCTCTGTTTCCTTCTAGAACTATTTATCCTCCTTCAGACATACTGTATTAGTAGGCACATGGCCTTTTTAGGTCAATACTGCCAATGCAGTTTGCTGGCAAAGAGTTATCAAGTCATAAACTAAATTCATAGTCAATAAGATCAAACCACTACAATAAATTAGATCAAAAGATTCCACTTCTTAGAATATGAAATAGCACTTTCCTCCTCAACATGAAAACCAATTATTGTGTCAAAATCACCTCTGCACCTGTTAGAAGTTCCAAAACACAAGCCTTACACAAGAGTTACTGAATCAGAATCTGCATTTTAGCAAGACTTTTAGAAAACCTGTGTGTGTGATTATAATGACAGGGTTAGTATGTATAGCTGACATAAACTCACAAGGTAGCCATGAGCTGGAGAGGCTCAAGGGCTCCAGGTGATGGTGTCCATGACCGTGGGACTCCAAGCCTGAGAAGATAAAAGGTTGCCTCCTTTGTGTCAGGGGTGGTATCTTATAGGCAAAGCAAAGCAGTGCTCTAAATAAAACTCTAACTTGGCCACATTTTCTGTTTTTTAAGAAAGAAACCGTGGCCATTTATGTGTGATATCCTTAATAATTTAAAAAGGATTTGAATTTCAATTTCTACCTAATTTGTCTTAGTATCACTTCCTTTTTCAAGTATACATGCAAGGAGTTTATATACGAAGCAGCGCTTGCACAGTTCAAATGTCCATAGAATCTCGAATTTCAATCCTGTAACTAACTCTGCTTGATTTTCTTTTTGAAAAGAGAATGAAGATACAATCCCCTGAATTATTATGACTTTGCTGACAATTTACTGCTTTATTCCAAGTCCTGTACTTATCTTCCATAGACCAGTAACTGATCTTTGAAGATGAGCCATAGTCCACTAACTTCTCAAGTAAGGTGCTTAGGCAGATGCTCATTAAATTATTTTTATAAAAAATAAAAGAAATACAAACACCAGAACTTAAAATTATAACAATATATTATGGTTGCTTTACTTTTTTCTGAAATTTTGTTTTGGATAATTTTTCCTTTTCTTATTTCTGCACAGTTATAAGAAGATACTAGTGGGACCCCTGGGTTTAAGTTACATTGAAGACAAAGAAGAGTTGCTTACTGATGGTCCTCTACTGGGTAGCAGCATGCACTGAGACCCAATTCTCTTGATGTCTAGGCCACTGCTCTTTTCCATAGGACCAGGTGGCTCTTGTCTGTGATCACATTGGACTTGCTGCATTCATTAGCGGGCTGAAAGCACTTTTGTTTTCCCTTTTGGCAAGCAGACTGCAGTGAGTCTCTAATTTACACATTTCAGCCACGCAGACCAGTATTTTGAGAGCTGGTCTATAATTTGGCTTAGTCTATTTCTGTATGTATAGTGTAAGATGGGTTTTTATTTTTCATTCCTGTGATGGAAGAACTGAGTGATAGCCAAACTGAATGAATGACTCCAAAAATGACTATTATATTTTCAGTTTTATTCCACTTCTCTTTAGTGTGTAAATCATTAAGTCTTTTATTAGTGATAGCTTATATAAATGCAATGATCATCTTAGCAAACTAGTGGCAAAATATTTTTTCCAACAACTGATTCAAATTCATGATAAAATGAAAAACTTGTATCTTTGAGATTTCAGTCCTTGTTTCTTGGGAAAGATACTATTGATCTAGTCATCTCTGAAGTGGGCACACCAAACTGCTAACACAGTATTATTCTCAGAGAGTACAAAAAACTCAAGGGAAATACAGAAGGTTCTTCATTTTTCTTCACTACTTGGGTACTTTGAGAATTTTAATTCATGCCTATTTCACAAGAAAATTGTATTAATATCTTTTATAACTTTATCTTTTAAACAACATTTAAGACAAATGCTTAGTCCTTTATGATGCAGGTAAAAAAATATTATAGAAGTTTTTGGGTGAGCTCTCAATGGGAATCTATGTGAATTGCCAAAGTCTTTATGCATTCCATTTCTCTGTGCAGAAAAAATGAGTCTATGATAAGTCAGGGAAGTCTCCTTGTATAGTAAAGCACAGCATCAAGAACAAAAAGAACCAGGTATATAATACCAGAGTAACAGTGATGCAACCTAGCATTGAAGCTAATCCTACACTAAATTCTTTGTATAAATTTGGCCAATAGTATACCTTATATTTTAACAGTCTTCTTTTATTTCTCTCCTTTTATTGTAAGTAAAAGATTTATTCAGTCTATAAAAGTTTAGAGATGTATGTTGCCAATGATCACTCCAGAAAATCTCGGAAAAACCAAATATACTCGATGCAAAACACATAATGAAAATATTTTCAAGATTATAAAAATAGCTTCAAATCATGGTCCAAAAACACATATTTTGCTTCTAAGTGTGAACTTCTCCAAACCCAAATGTTTAAAATAAGAGAGCTATCGATAATATTGTGTTAGTCTCAGCACTGCTATTTTTCTTGACAAGCTAAAAGTGGCATAGAAACTTTAAGAGAAGACGGACCACCTAGGAAAAGGCCCCAAATGTAGAGACCAAGAAGAAAGTCAAAATATAGCATTAAAATTTTAAACTTACACATTGAGAGAAGAAAAGAAAGGAAATAAAACAAAAAACAAAAGCAAACACACACACACACACACACACACACACACAAATACACACACACACAAATAACCAGAGACAAAGATAATGTAGGTGGGGGATGGGACTTGTAGGAAGCTCAGGGGAACGGGAAAAATGAGAAGCAAGACATCATGTACAGATACACATCTCGATGAATGTGGTCATAATGTACATAAAATGTACCAATAAATTCAATAAAGGGAAAAAGCTGACACAATCTTGGACATGTAGAATGCACAAAAGATAGAGAAAGAGAGAGAGGGAGGGAGAGAACTTGGGAACGGTTTGCGACAATTTGTAACAAAAACGAACCACAAAAAATCCCACATTCTCAGGATTTTAGTCCCTACTGTCCACTGGGAAGAATAACAGCCACAGGAAAGAATTAAGGGCAAAGGAGATTCTTCATATATCTGCGTGGCCTTTGTTAGAAGTACACGTCTCCTGTCTCACATGGCAAAGTCATCCAGAGGGACCTAGGGTCTAATGTGTAAAACCCTTGGTCTATAGCTCACATTTGCTACAAAGTTACAGCAATTTTTAGGGAGGAGACACATGTGCAGAATTCACCAAAAAAGCCAGAGCTTCTGGGGTTTTCGAAATTTCAATACTTTTGCAAATCTTTAGAAAAGTAGATTTTCTTTGTTTTCCTTCTTTTCAAAAAATCTTTTTCTAATCAGAGTAACTATTATTGGACAAGGGTACAAGTTATTGGCTGTGTTGAAGTTAATTTCTTATTCTCATTCTAAAACAGATATTGAGTTTGTTCCACAAAGCACTGTATTAGCCACACTATACTGGGATGATTCTTCTTAATATCTATTATGTAGAGAGCCCACACACTAAAGTTATTTTTATTGAAAAGTATGGGATAGAATGATTCCATTATAGATAAAATAGCCTTTAAATGATTATTTGTTTCATAAAGTTATACATGTGATTTAAAAGTACAGTATAGTGTCATTGAATGATGCAGAATGATCGATAGGTGTGGTATGCAAGAGAGCACACTGACAGCTTCTTCTGCAGGTCATAGGTCTGAAGTATCCCTTAGCACATTTTGGGTGGGGTTTGGAATATCCCTTGGTACATTTTGGGTGAGATTTCCTTGCACTAATTCCTTTAAAGATCTCATCACAAGTGCTGTCCTTCCCTTTGCTGGCTGTAATTTTCTTATCTCTCTCTCCATCCATTCAGTGAAAACAGTGAATGAGAGAGAAGCAAGTTCTAGGTTGTAATGGTATCTCATGTGTATAAATGAAAACACTAAGCTTTCTTTCCTACCAAGTCACTTCTTCTCTACAGATAAAATCAGGTCAGAAAACATAATATTTTCTAAAAGTCTAAGAAAATATGTCTATCATCTCCTCTCTCAAGTATTATGAATCTCAGTGGATTCATGTGAAAATCAAATGTTGCAAAAGGAGGTTGCTCTTCAACTGCTTTCTAAATTTTCAAGAAAAGTTAAGAATAGATAGCATGTATGCTTCTAGATTAGGGAATATAGTCATCAAATAATGCAAATCAAGGAAATACTAATCATAAAAAGAAAAGAAAGAAAACCTCAAGCATTAATTGAGACTGAAACTGGCAGATGAGTGATGGTAAATCCCAAAGTCATTTATTAAGAACCTAGTGGAGTGAGGTTTCTCTTGTATTTCTCAAAATAATTCCATAAAATAGTTACTCTCTTGTATTATGAATAAGAAAAATCCCATGGGAAGGAGATTTCCCAGATGATGATGCCACCTGTCCATTTAATCACTGTCCCTTCTCTCAGCACTGTAGGTTGTACTAATCTCCATCAGAACACTTGTCACATTTTTGAAATAGGAGAAATAACGTTATACCTAAGAGCATAGGCTTTTCAATCATTAAAACACAGATCCAAGGGCCGGGGATTTAGCTCAGTGGTTCCAGCACCTGTCTTGGAAGCACAAGGGCCCGGGTTCAATCCCCGGTAAATTCTGTTCTTGGAGACACACACCCCAGCAGCAATCAGTACCACATACCACAGTGCCGGGCATGGTGGCTCACACCTGTAATCCCTCCACTTGGGAGGCAGAGGCAGGAGGATGGCTGTGATGTGAGTTTGAGGCTGAGCTCAGAGCCAGCTTGAAAAGTGAAACCCTATCTCAAAAAACAAAACAAAACAAAACAAAAAACAGATTCAAACCCAGCCAAGTAGCTTACAAACTGTGACTCCGCATTCATTTCTCTCTGCCTTAATTTCCTTTTGGGAGTATGGGGTACCTGTAGTTTTATATCACAGGAAACTTGTCAAGATTAGATGTGTAGACACTTACAGAGCATCTAGTTGGGCCCACATCAAGGGACATAGCACTATTCTTGAGGGGATAGACAGCCTCTGATTTTCTTTGTATTCACATCGTGGGCTTAGGCAGCAATAGACTCAAGGGAGGGGTATAGTAAATGCATAGGTTCAACTAGACAGAGGGAAAATCAAAGGGAGAGAGATTTATTAGACTAGGGTAAAGAAAGGAAGTGATAAATTTTATTTCAGAGATCTGGTTTAGTTTTTAAAACTTAACAAAACAGATCCTGCATGTGATTACAGTAGATAACATAATGTGATATGTGGTCACACCACATATTGCACAAAATTTTAAAGCACATTTAATCGTTGTTAGGGTACTCTTTGTTTCTTATTTTCTCTTTAATATTTGTATACAATGTAGGAATAAGGTGAAAACTTAATATGGATTTTTGAGCTATATTATTTATTAAGACTAAAAACTTATCTTTCATATATAGTGATATCTCTAAAATGTAATGTTTTTAAGTAGAAAGGGTTAATACTTTGTTCTTGATTTTAATATATGATAAAAATAAATTCAACATAGAGGGAAAAAAGTATGTATTTAGTTGAATGGTGAAGTACTTTTGAAGTGTTACTTGAGGGACAAAATAATTTATTTTTCTTAATAATTAGTGTAATTTTCTGTCATTGTAGTTCTGAAGTGATGATAATGTTAATAATTATTCTAACAACAAAAACAACCTCAACAACTAACAGAGGTTGGTGGTTTAAAGTCTTTTTAACTAATAAGGAAATTAAACTATACAATCCTGCCATCAAATAATTCATATGATGGAAAGATAGAAAACACAGTCTATCAAAAAGTGTATATTAGGATGACACATAGTACAAAGTCTGAATGGAATTTCACATACATTTGCACAATAAAGTCAAAGAAAACAATCACCATTCTATATCTCCTCCGTAGATTAATGGATGTGCCACACATTTGCAGACAGGAAGTATCCATTCTTCAATAGGAAGAGCAAAAGGCTTGGACCCCTGTGAGGCAGTGTGTTCTAAAGAAAGCGTTCATCGCCAAGAAGGGATGCTGAATGGCAGTCACTCTTTCCTCAAAGAAAGTGTACCTTTTTCTTACATGACATACTGTTTATGCACACTACCTCCTGAAACTACCATTATTCTGGAAGACACATAGAATTACATCATGTCCCAGTTTTATTAGTGTGGAAACTTATTCAGAAAGACCAAAGAATATAACTCATGATCAAAGAATTATCCCAGCTCACTCTGTGTCTCGTATTGTCATTTCTTAAATGAAGTACTCAAATACCATATGGAGAGACACTGATGAGGACAGTATTTTTCTTTAAATTATTGCCTTGTGTATATATTTACCTATATTCCCTGTGTTATAAACTACTAGACCATCAGTTAGTCTCATATCTCATAGAAACTTACCCTAAATGAGAAGGACAAATACCTTTAACAATAAGAGTTTTGTTCTGAGATTCAGAAGATTGGTCATCTATTTATTCATTCATCCATCTATCCATCTATCAGTCATACACCCAGTCATTCATCTGTCAGTCACTCAGCACGCCCTCTTGGTGAACCTATGCATTCGATCCTTGATGGCTCTTTCTTAATAGTATCCAACCATCAGCATGTGTCTCCTCTGTGCTTACTTTATCACATTGCCTCCCTCCAACTCCTGTGAATTTCTGTCTTTAACCATGACCACCAGACTGAGTGTTTTCATGGAAGCTTTAACTTTAACCACTTGCCCTGTAATTATTATCACCTATGTTGTCATTTATTCATTGACTGAAACCAAATAATTATTAGTTGAATAAATAAATGTATAAATTTCTGTACCTTATAAATCTGTAAATGGCTTTTCATCTGTTCTTCACTTTTAATTCGAGTGACTCTATCCTCATTTAGATTTCATTCCTAATCATTTCAGCCAACTCCTGTTAATGCAGTGTGTATGTACCCAACTCCATGTGTGAAACATCTTCTACATTTATCTGCATCTCATTCCTGGTTGAAAGATGATCATGGACTCCTATCTACTATCAAAAATATGTTTAATCCAAATATAAATCCCAGACTGACACTAGTCTTTATGAAATATAATTTCAATTTCTCCATATCATGTCACGTCTGCTCACAGGCAACTCTAAAGAGACAAAGTACCTATCATAGTGTCTTGAAACACACAGTTAGTGTTAAAGAACATAAGAAATATTCTTACATCTGCATAAATTCAAGAAAAAGAGGTTGTTCTAATTTAACATCTCTCTAAATGGACTTTACAACTTATGAATGTGTCAGCATCATAGAACTGAATCAAATATGGTCACATTGAACTAATTTGTTTTTTTGGGGTTTTTTTTATTTTTTTATCTTTATTGGTACATTAAATATACACATCATGATTGCACTCCATAATGGGGATTTGTACCAGTATAAGACACAACTTAATTCTCATTTTTTCCCATAGCCCTACCCACCCTTTGTTAAAAGCAAATACAAAGTGTTTTTATAACAGCATTATCTTTTGCGCTAGACATTTTTATCTTCCATATCCTCATAACTGAAATCAATCATCCACTTTACTGGACAGATTTTGGTGGTGCATTCATGCTAGCTGATAACTGACTAGTGAACAAATCATATGTTAATGCCTCTTGCATATTCGTTTGTTGCATGTTTTTCAGAGATTGTTCATGCTGTGAATTTCCTAGGCCATTGCTCTGGTTTCCAATGCAAAAGTTTTAACCATTTGTAAATCACCTATGAACCCAGTAATGTTCAGAAACTCTTAATGTCCTTAATTTTTTATTTTTATTTATTTATTTTTTATTCTTTCAGTGACTCAAAGTTTCTAAATGACCCTCCAAAACTTTGAGACCATTTCAAGAGTTGAGTATTTTTCTCTTCCAAAGATACCTGAATCATTGCCTTTTAAAAGACAGTTCAGCTTTGGAGGGTAACCTGCTCCCTTAGCAAGCAGGACCTACACAGAGCAGGAAGGGCCAATCCAAACATGCTTTGGAGAGATACCAAATCTCCACCCACCAGCCTTCAGCTGACCCACTGGGCTCCAGACCATTCACCAGTACATGTTCTACAGGTACATCACAGAAGAAATGGAATGACAAATAACACAAAGCAGTGTAATGTTTTTGTTTGTTTAACTGGGTAGGAATATCCCGAGCAATTTCAGATAAGATAGTGAATGAGTCAAAATTCTGACTTGATTGTAGAAAACTATGAATTAGTTAACCATTTAGGCTCTTTATTATCCAGTAAATGGTGCCTATTTTTTCTTAAACATCCTTATTACTTCCTGGTATTGTTTCACACATCATACAATAACTTCTAAATTTCACTTTTTTTCAGAGTAAGATCATCAGTATCTCCCACTTTTGTCCAAAATCTATAAATTAAGATAAATTATTATAGTTTATTTACCAAAGAGAGGGGGGAGAGGGGAATTTGGTCCTTTTACTCTGCAATTTTTAAGGGCTTTACCCTAAGCTATTACTAGGAATCACTGGGAGAAACAGGTTATTAGAATAATTTGCAATCATTTACTGCTAGGGGCTCCCTGACTTCCTGCCTTGTCTCCATTTCCTGAAGAGTGCCAGGGTGTGCAAAGTGACAACCTGAATGTCATTAAGCCAAGTACAACCCTCCTGGTTTCCTCTGTATGTCCTAACATGGGAAGAGAATAATTTAATACAACATTTAATACAGCCATACACATCTATGGCCTATAGCTTATTATAGCTTTAAGTTTCTGAAAAATGAGATGCATGCGTGATTGTGCTCTTTTTTGAGACAACACCCAAGACTCTTCCATTCTGAGAAATTAAACACACCTCAAAAGGTAATTAAATATTATTACAATGGCTATATTTAGCAAAGACGGTCATGTTACTTGTAGAGTGTAAAACATTTGTATCCAAGGATTGTGCACAGAAAAAATAAACTCATTTTATGTTTTAAAGATATAGATATATAGATAGGCAATAAGCAACTGGAAAACACAATGAATGCAGTATGAAACAATTCCACCAGGAATATTTTAAATAAATAAATATATATACATATATATTAGGTAATACACACTGAAATTTATAATCACAGATTGCATACAAATAATACAGTTTGTAAAATTCATTTATTCTTGAAGAAGTATTTTTGTTTCTTCTTTAAATTAAAGTATCTTTGGAAGTAATTGAGTTTTAGAGAGACTATACATCTCCACAATAAATGTTGAATACAAACACTTCAAATTTATACAAAAGTTTCTATCTTTTAAGCTAAAATTTTTAATTCATAGTAATTATGGAAGGCATTGTGCAGTTATAAACCAAGGGTAAAATACCCTGAACAAACATACAAAGATATGAGGCAACAGGAATCTTGAAAGATTAACACATTGCACGTACTTTATGCTGACAAGTTGAAGCACCAACACCAAATATAACATCTAAATCATTGACTCTTTCCCCAAAGAATACCTTTTCATCATACTATAATTACTTCAAAAGAACTACACCACTTGCATGCATCTAAGAGGATTTTTAAAAGATGTACACATAATTGAAAATAATAATTTGCCATCCTGAAATTTCACCACTTTTGGTGTTGAGGATACATAACTTACTAAGAATACAGAGTAAAACAGTTTTTTTATTCTATGGGATTTTAAATTGATATGCACAAAACTAGGGGAAAATGACTTAAGTACCCAAAGCACACAATACATTTTTTGCTCATCTAATTTTGCCACACTCTCAGGATTTTACATGACATTTTTAAAATACCAACAATTTTCCCTCAAGTTACTGATCTGCTAAACCATTTAAATGCTCACTAAACTAGAAAAAAGCTGGCCTTCTATCAGAGTTCTGTGTCAGTCCTCTGCTGCACGGGACAGTCTTCACAAGACTTACACACACCTCATTCATCGGAATTTACTCTGGAGGAGAGCACACTTACGGTGAATTCTGCTCTTCAACTTAAATACCAGTGTCTGTGGCAGGCCAGTTTTCTTTGCCGATCCAGCATCCCTCAGGCGAGGTCCAACCTTTCCCTCGAAGTGCACCCAGGGATT
This sequence comes from Petromus typicus, assembly GCA_004026965.1. NCBI lineage: Eukaryota > Metazoa > Chordata > Mammalia > Rodentia > Petromuridae > Petromus > Petromus typicus. Next base: position 2,001 of record PVIR01005633.1, on the reverse strand, counting down.
AGGCTGACTTCCCCTAAATTCTCTCCTCTGCACAGTCAGAGCTAATCTTTCTGTATGAAGAAGGAGATGGTGTTGCTATGACAACAGAGCACATTCTAGCAGTGGGACTACTGAGATGAGCCTTCAAAGACTCAGAAACATGCACTCAGTCTTCCTCCAGGGCTATGGGCTCCTTCCTTTAGGATTTAATCCCCCAACAAGTTTACTGCCAGCCCAGGTTGTTGATTATCTATGCGTTTTGCTACGGGGAGATCCCTGGTTAAGAACATCGCTGGAAGATCACAGAATTATTTAATAAAAGTGCCATTCTCAGTTGTATTAAATTTCCAGTTGTAAATGCTCTATAAAGCTGTTTGAAACACTGCCCTCACTTCAACTGAAAAGGATCCTGCTTACTTTTAGTTTTTCTAAAATGTTAATTAGAGGTTAATATGGCATCATTGAAGGAAGCTATGTATTTTGTGTGTGTGCGTGTGTGCACCATCAGTATGGCATCAACTTGAAGGTTAGATGCACACACACACACACACACACACGCACACACACACACACACACACACACATCCATTTTCTCTTTCCAGCATCAATGTGTGGAGCCTTGAGGTTGCAGGATGGGGGAGGGGATGTGCTAACAAAAGCGAATCCTGCAGCCGCACTTTGCATACATATATTAGCCAGAGTCTAATCATGATAAGCACTAATCATTTAGAAAAATAATCATAAGTGGAGTTTAAGTGCCTGTGAAACAGCAGAAGAGATTTAGCTTTAGTCTATAATATATGGAGGCAGATTTTATATATTATTTTCAAGCAGAGCGGCTCCATTTTGGGGTAAAAAATAAGCAAATACATTATTATATATTTTAATAGTGAATAATGAATTTTAATAGTTTTGCCACTACTATTTTGAACATTTATTTTTTCATCAACATTCCTACAATTCAAGCATGCCCTTCTCTCTCATGGGGAAGAAAGACAGGGTAGGAAAACTTTCCCCTCTGAGCTTCAGAAGCTGAGTTCAGCAAACCACTCTGAGTTGGTTTTCGACCAGATAGCCACCTTGTCCCTTTTACCTTTCGATTTCCCCAGTTTGTTTCTCATTTCCTATTCATTTACAGCAGGAGCAGCTATGACCAGTGTGTACCACCCCTCCCCCACTGGCTGTAATTATTCTCCTTTGTGGCAGAAAGGAATGTAATCTCCCTCATCCACCACTAGCCTACCAGTACATAAAGAGAGCGGGACTTTATGGGTGTTGTTGTAACTCAGGTGTGAGAGATTAAAGGTCAAATGCTGAACTCACTGTTTCATTGCCCTGACAAAATCTTTACGCTGTCTTCAGTTACCTCTTGCTTATCGCTCTAATGTGTCTGAAAAGCTTCTACATAGTAAATAGATCTCAATATTGTATATAATGTGTGTCCTTACATTTATTAGGTCATATAAAATGACATAGGGCATTTCAGAACTCATTTTGATTTGTGCTTTTGATTTTTATTGTGGTAAAATAAAAACAGCTTTTAAATTTTTGTGTAATGTATGTATTGGCATAAATCTGTAAGATACATATGTATCCACTTTCCAAAACATAGAGGATCATTTTTCTTTCAGGATCCTCTTTCCAAAGCTTGTCTGAAGGTGCCGTCTCATAATTTAAAAAGTTATAACACCTGTTTTCATTATGTTCATTATTATCTAATTAGTAAAGAGCTTTAAAAAAATTTCACTCTCATCTTCAGGGAAACTGGATACATTCCAAAACATGTAAACAACATATGGCTTACTTTCAGAATCAACCAACTAGAATTACTTATTTCTAAAGAATTTCTTTCTAAAAATATGTTAAAATAATTTCCTGCTCTAATAGGTAATGTATACCATCTGCTATTCTTTTAACACCAACTACCTAGAGATCAATCATATTGTGTAATTTCCAGCTCCCCATCCCCCCAAGAAGACAGTATTATTTATGAAGGAAGTTAAAGAAAGCCATGCTGAGTGT
>PVIR01005632.1:29215-71037 GCA_004026965.1 Petromus typicus | reverse complement strand
ACAGTGTGCACTATCAATCACCGCCTGACAGTCACAGTGTGCACTGTCACCGCCTGACAGTCACAGTATCAGGGCACCGGACTAGAGCATTCTGGAAGCCCGAACGGAACAAGTATGGGATCTGGAGACAGCGACTGTACTGAGACACTGTGCTAAGTAAGTAGCATTTATTTCAGTGAATTCTTGAAACTATTACTTTGTTAGATATTATCTTCCTTTATAAACAAGAAATTAAGGCTTGAGAAGCAGATTCTATTTTCTAAGGGTGGCTTCATCCAACCTGATCTCTGCAAGTTCACCTTGATAGCTATCCATCAACAGGTAGAATCTATTTAATCTATTTATGCACCCCCTTGAAACTGAGTATGTGCATGTTTTAACCAGTGAAACAGACAGTGACCTTGGGCCACAGCAGCTGGAAGCTGCTTCTTCCACTCGAAGAAACATGTGCAAATGTTTTAGCTGGCCAAGACAGCTATGCCTCCATGAGCGTCAGCCACCAGTCCCTATGGTAGCGGCACTGTGGCCGCTCTGCCCCACAGGCCTGCGGGTAACCAGCCCCCGCCAGTTCTCACTGAGAGAACTGGGGGGTTCTCTCAGCTGAGGAGTCAGGGAGTCACCCAGCTGAGCTGGCCAAATCACGGAACTGTAAGCCACTAACCCTGGGGCTGTTATGCAGCAATAAATGACCAGAATATTGAGATTAATTTACTACTAGTCTAGAAACAGTTCAGGATCAGCCAGGATCCAAATCTGGTATCAATGATTGTTAACAGGATGTAAGAAGTCAGTACCTTTACCTTCTCCTATCCCAAAGCAACATTAGAGTTTTCTGAGAAATATAATTGTATGATATCACCCTCAAAAAAAATCAATTTGCTCTGTCTTGAGTTGTTCCAGTACATATGAGAGAAAACAAGGTTTTCCTCACCACCCTGTCAGAACTAATGAGAAAGGGATCTGTACAAGATGTTGGCTTTGTTACTCAGAATATCATTACAACTATTATATAAAAGGATTCAGGTTTTACACATGAAACTGGTATTCTAATAATAAAAATATATGTAATGAGTCACAGAAGCACATTTGAGATTCACAGTGAGGGAAAGGAAGCAAGCATATTATACCAACACCTGAACAGTTAGGAAGTGAAAGTTGTTTTAATGAAAAGATCTGAGGAAGAAATGAAAATAATAAAATTAGTCTTCAGCCAACTCTCAGTAAGAACCAAAGTCTGTATTTTAATACATGCCCCAGTACGGTATATGATATTTCCATTATATATATTAGTGCCTACCTGTAGAATTTTTCTGCCCTAATATATTAGAACTCAGCAGACCCATTCTTTGTCAGAAGCAGGAAGAACTTTACAGCTCCACCAACTTCATGATTCTAGCAGCTGGAAACTGTGGCCCAGGACAGTTAACTGACTGATGAAATACCACTGCATCACAGACCCCAAATGAGACTTGCTCAGACAAGCCCAGCCAAGTCACAGGCCTGTGAGCTGCAATTCTAAAATTTCATTTAAACCACTGAGTCCTGGGATTGTAAGCATTCAGTAAGGACTAGACTGTCAGCTAAATGCTTTTATCCTGCCAGAGCTCTAATGTCTTCAGTGCATTTCAGATGCATTCTTGCCCATCAGTGTGAAATCAAAGGATGAGGAGCAGGACCTCTGTAAGGAGTAGCACTGAGTCCCTATTTCTAACGGTCATAGACAGGACGGTTACTAGAGAGAGAAGAGCTCTGCGACTCTGTAGAACAGGCTGCCAAACGAGGAGCCCCTGTTCTTCAGGCACTAACTCATAGTCTGCATTGCTTCAAACAAAAAAATGGGCACCTTCCCGCTGACCCTCACCTGGCCCCACTAGACCAGGAAGTTTAAATTGGGTAAATTCAGAACCAAGAGCAGCACACAAAGGGTCTGTGGGGGTGTGTGACAGGAAGGTCCCGGATACAGGAGGAGGCAGGGTGTGTAGACAGAAGGAAGGAAGGGCCGCACAAATAGCACCTCCTGAACAAGTCCGGCTGTGGCTGCCGTTTCAGTTCCACAACCTCAGCCTAAGTCCAGGTTTCCCACAAAACTACCTCCCCCTCAGTAAAGATTTCTCAAAATCAGCTCCGTGTAAACTGTCTGTCATTCGTTGAAGGTTTCCACAATCCCGGGGATTTGGCTGCAATCTAATCCAGAGAAACGGCTAAATTTGCCTCTGCATTCACAACATTACCCCAAACTGTCAGGGAAACAGGCCCAAATCCTTTTACTTCCTGTTCAGTCTCCGCTAAGAAACTGCAGAGAAAGCCCCCCGGGTGCTTTTTGTTGCTTGGTAGCTGAACTGTGCAACTTTTGGAAATGTTCAAGCAGAATCCTGGGCTCGCTGCCCCAGCAAAGGCCAGTCCCAATTCAGCAACCCTCGCCTCTCAAAGTCACCAAGTTTCAAGTTCCAATAAAATCAGAACACCTCGCTCAGAAATGTGACGACCTATCACTTGTGCACACTTCCGGAGAAGATGAGGCAGGAAGCGAAGAAAGTCGTTTCTGCTGGCTGTACTTGTAGCTGATGAGGGTCTGGGGAGTCATTCTCCCTGATGCCACATACACTGACAATCAAGCACTCCCGGGTACGGTATCTCTCTGCACATCTCCCTCATTAATGTTCCGGTCCGGTCCGCAGGACCTATGACACGCTGGCCCAAAAGGAGCCCTTCCATTTCTCTTCACAAAACATGCCTGACCAACGCAAGGCATTCCTATCAAACGGAAAAGTGCGGTAGGTGACAGCAATTCTCCCAGATGTGTGTATTTATAGTAAACTGCCCACAGCAAAGGAGACCCACATAAAAACAGACCGCTCTGGGCCATACCGATTCCCCTCCCGGGTCACTGTTTTCTCTACACGGAACAGATCCTTGGTGAACCCCCTCCCCAGACGGCCACCATCTTCCCTTTCCCTGGAGAAGGGGTGCCCAGTGCGAAGCAGGGTGAGGGGGGGGGAGGAAATTACCCCGGCGGCCAGCCCAGGTTTTCCCCTGTCCTAGCTGAGAACTCTTTGTCTGGTTGCAACACATTCGTGAGATCCCGCGAAGAATCAAAACAAAAGCGTGGGTCCCAGCCTCGTCACCCCGCGGCCGGCGAGCCGGGCCGGGCAGAGCACGGCGCCAGCCTCGTGACCGAGCACCTGCCCGCCCCCGGCCAGCCCGTCTCCCGCGCCTCCCTTCGCATTTCCCCGGGGCTTTCCGGAATCCACCCGCTGTGTCACTGCTTAGAGGAGGGGGACGCGAGCACGAGCGCACCGACACACACGCTGGCGGTGACTGTCACCCCGACAACGACAGACGTGCGCCGCCAGCCGCACAGCCGCGCCGCACAGCCGCGCGGCCGCTCCGGCGCGGCTCCCCGCTCGCCAGCGGCGCTCCACACAAAGGCGCCTCGGCCGCGGAGCAGCGCCTCGGCCGCGGAGCAGCGCCTCGGGCACGGAGCAGCGCCTCGGGCACGGAGCAGCGCCTCGGCCGCGGGCAGGCGGGCCCTGCGCTGAGCCGGCGCGCTCGCTGCGCCCGAGGACCCGGCCTGGCCGCCGGCCGGTCCGCTCGCCCGCGGTGCCGGGCGGGGTCTCGACCCCGGGCCGCCCCAGTGGCCTCCAGCCGCGCGGGGACGGAGCGCCGCCACTCACCCAGAAAATGACATTGAAGCCAAAAATGAAGTACTTGATGCAACAACTGACTTCAGGACCCTTGTAGTGCTTCCCGGACATCCTCTGCGCTCATGAAGACTCCGGCCCCGGCGGCCGAGCGCGCAGCCGAGCCCGGCTCCAGCAGCCCGGCGAGGCGCGGGTCCGACCGGCCAGCGGCGCCCGCAGCCCCAGCCCTAGCGCGCCCAGGCCGCCGGGGCCGAGAGCCGAACCGAGCCGATCCGCACCGAGCGGAGCCGAGCCGAGCCGAGCACAGAGCCAGCGTCGGCGCCCGATCGCCGGGAGGTCGCGTCGGCGGCGGGTCCGGGGCTCGGGAGCGCGGCCGCCGAGAAGTCCCCGGGAGGCCGCTCACCGCCCACCGCCGATCGCCCCGCCCACCCGAGGGCCCGCCCGCCGCCGCGGCAGCCCCGCCCACCCGGCCCGCAGCCCCGCCCAGCGCCCGGGCGCGCGCCTCTCCCGGGCAGATCGCGGCGGTGCGGCGGCGGGGACCTGGGCCGGCGGGGAGGCGGACTGCGCCGGGAGCGCCTGGCCGGAGCAGCCCGGCGCGGGGTGAGTGACCACCGCGCTGCAGAGACGCGGAGCAGGGCTGGGAGCGCAGACCCCAGAGCCCCAGCTGGGACCAGCTGGCTTCTGAGCAGAACACGCGCCCCTCTCGCCGCCCCCACCTGCCGTGTCCTCGGGAGCCGCTGCGCCCCGGGCAGGGCAGGGCCGAGATCTTGGTCTGGGCGGAGGTGTCGCCAGGGTGCTGGGCGGAGGGAAAGGGGGCGATGGAAGTCTCCCGGACCGGACAGACTCTCAGCGCCTCACCACTTCCTCCCCACCGCAGAGAACAGAGCCGGGCAGCTGCCCTGCTCCCCGCCCAACGCGTGTCCCTGAGCGGCTCGGGGTGGCCTCTGGGGCTGCGCGTGGGATTTAGGCTTCTGACGGCTGAGGAAGGCTGGACGTGGCTGTGGCCCTCACCGAGGCAGGTGTGCCGGCTTGCCGCCCCTCCGTGGGTGCTGGCAGTGCCGGTGTCAGTGTCTCCCCATAAGGGAAGGAAAACTGCTGGAGGGAATTTTCCCAGGACTTCAACTATCCAGAAAAACGTGAGATCCAGATATGTACCCAGCATCACTCTGGGCCGTACTGGGCCCCCAAATCTTCGTGTTTTGTAAGCTCCGGGGTTGTAGTTGGATGGGCAAGTTAGAGACCCTCCCACACACGGTTTCCCTAAATAACTGCTCACTTTTCCCAAAACTGATTAGCTAGCGGACCTCCTCCAGTCCATGCAACAAGAAGTTACTTTTTTCCCTGCAATAAGTCACAGGTTGAGGTAGGTGCAGCCGGCCCTCCGGGGGGATTGGAGTTATGTTGAGGAGCGGCAGGGTACTCACAAAGGATGGGGCTGGGGGCGATCACCCCCTCAGTAGTGAAGTCCTAACACTAACACCCAGCCCACCAAAGGCAAGGCACACAGCCACACTCTGGGGGACTTCAGAATAAGGTCTTTGTTTCCCCACTAAGGGGAAAGCGTGTTTGTTAGCTTTCCCTAAGCCTATTTGTGCTGGCTGGTGCTTCTTTCTATATACATATGAATAGAGCCACTGACGCGGGAACACTGAGGGAAGGTCTGTCTTAAACTGATGTGACACATTTCAGAAAAGGACTAGAAAGTCGTTCTAGATGATGAATTAGTTGATCTCTAAATATGACTCGTCTTAGAAATAAAAATCAACAGATGTGGGCCAGGGATTTAGCTCAGTGGTTCCAGTGTCTGCCTGGCAAGCGCAAGGTCCAAGTTCAATCCTCACTAACCACATACCACAGTACCAAGTATGGTGGCTCACACCTGTAATCTTAGCACTCAGGAGGCAGAGGCAAGAGGACTGCTGAGTTCAGAACTAGCCTGAACTACAAAGTGAGATCCTGTCTCAAAAAAAAAAAAAAAAAAATTCAGCACGTGTTTCATAAGCCCAGGCACCACCCATGCATAGCCCCTCTGTGGACAGCCCCCACGAGGGTAGCACATTTCCCACAGCTGACGACCCTCGTCGCTCCATCATTATGACCACGTTTGTGCTAAGCATCACACTGCTGCTGTCCGTCCCGCGGGTTTAGGCAAACGTGGTCTGTACCCACCACTGACGTATCTGCAGCGTGTATCCACTGCGCCGGAAATCCTCTGCGCAGCGCAGACAGCTCCTCTCTTCCTCCACTCACTGGCAACAGCTGGTGTTCTCTCTCCATTCCAGAATGTAAGAATCACACAGAATGAGTCTTGCCAATTACACAGTGATTCTAAACCTGACCAAAACCTAAGTGGTAAAAAGAAAAATTAACAGAGAAGAGAAAGTTCATACAACTCATTGGCAAGTTGGAGAGAAGAGCCATGACATATATCCACGTGCAATTCTAAAAGGATTAATGAATTAAATACATATTTTACACCAAAAGAAAACAGTATTTGTTAGACTTCTGGACAGAAGTAATTTTCAATTTAGACGCAATGGATATGACTTAACACTTCTGTGTCAACTTTTTAAATATAAGCTAACCAGAAAAATATATGTTAACCAGAACAAATACAAAAAGTAAAAGTCTGAATATTTGTGTTATAAGTAGGGCTCATAACAGCTAGAGTAAAATATACAGTCTCAATTATTGAGTGTAAGCAGAAAATAATCTACATAAGAAATCAAAATAGTAACACATTAGAGAAATATACCTAGTAATCAAAGAAGTATATGTTAAACTAATTATAAAGACATAGCAGTAATGAGCATGAGTTTCGTTCGCACCACTCTCTGTGTGTAGCAGGTCGGTGTCCACCTATATTTTGCCTCAGCAGCCCCATTTCTGGGAATGGAGCCTGTGAGAAGCAGGGGTCATGAGGGGTCGTAACTAAAACCTTTGTGTTAAGTTCTACTCTCCTGTGAGTCCGACAACACATGTTGAAATAGTAATTAGGCAAAAATGAGGCTTAGAGAAGAAGCTGAGCTTGAGCCTAATCCATTCTACTTTGGGTAGCCAAGACCCCAGACCCAAACTTGCTACACCTCTCACTCCATACATTCCAAAAGACCCGGAGGAAATGGCAGAAACCAGCAACAGTCCTTGAGAAGTTATGCAGATGACATCCCACAGGGCAGGGCAGATGTCAGCAACAGTCCTTGAAGAATCACTAAATCCTGGTGTAGTTCTGCCCTGGAGCATCACAGCATGTGGGACACCGGAGCCCCTGTCGCTACCAGAGGTGAAGACCAGAGTCAAGTCCTCAAGTCTGTCTGCAGGCAGAAAAGCTCAGCCCACTCATAGTCCAATTGTGCAATTATTTCTCCCAAATAGGACTGCTTCCATCAGTAGCCAAAGAAATACTCCAAAATGCAGAAAAAGTTGGATATGCTGCAAGTTGTACATCATAGCATTACTTATATTGAAGACTGGGCCATTGTATATGTCACTCATGGTCCCTTACTGAGATATTCTTCTTGCCTTGCCTTTGAGCTGACTCCTCTTACTTGTCCTTCAATATTTTTGTTCATTAGCTTGAAGTCACCTTCTTATCGTTCCTTGATGCCTCCTGCATTCCCCCTCGTGGCACTTGAGAGGCCTCTAAGTCCTTGTTTACCTGTCTCTTTCACTCTGCTGTGAATCCTTCAAGGGTATGATCTGTTTAATCTTAGAATCACCAGTTCTCTGCAGATGTGGCAAGTGCTTCATAAACACTTATTAAAGGAATGAATGAGTCATTTGCTCAAACTTCTTACAAGTATTAAGAATGATGATTATAAGGAATATGTGACGAAATGTGAATACATTATGACATTAACATGCAAAGGCACTGTTACAAAATTATCTTCAGGGAATATTGTTAAATGAAGAGAATACGGTATGAAATAATACACACCATATATGGTTATATATCCAAAGAAGTAGTGTATCATGTTATAAAATGCAAGTGCATTGATAAAAGAATATGTATTTCCTTTTTGGTGGGTAGGCTCTCTATGGAAAGAAATATAAAGGAAAGTGATATCCAGTGGATGCATATTAGAGGACTCTAAATATTAATAGGAAGGGCACCTGCTTCATTTTTAAAGTATTTTTTGTTTGTTTTCTGGGCTGGGGATTTGGCTCATTGGTTCCAGCACCTGTCTTGCAAGTGCAAGGGCCCGGGTTCGATCCCCCGGTAACCACATACAATTCTGAACGTGGAGACTCCCCCAGCAGCAATCAGTACCACATACCACAGTGCCGGGCGTGGTGGCTCACACCTGTAATTCCAGCACTTGGGAGGCAGAGGCAGGAGGATGGCTGTGATGTGAGTTGGAGGCTGAGCTCACGGCCAGTCTGAACTACAAAGTGAGACCCTGTCTCAAAAAAAAATTTTTTTTGCTATGTGCATAACATGACTATTTTGAAAAATAAAGCACTTTACCCAATTATATAAAGAATATGCTAGGAGTTAATTTCTACCAAATACTGTTAGCTGTTAGTTTGTGGGATTATAGGTGGTTTTGTTTCCATATTAGGCCAGGGATTTAGCTCTGTGGATCTGGTGCCTGCCTTGCAAGGGCAAGGGCCCAAGTTCAATCCCTAGTAACCTCATACAACAGTGCAGGGCATGGAGACTCACACCCACCAGCAATCAGCACTACATAGCACAGCGCCTGTAATCCCAGCACTCGGGAGGCAGAAGCAGGAGGAGTGCTATGAGTTCAAGGCTGAGCTCAGGGCCAGCCTGAACTACAAAAAGTGAAACCCTGCCCCCCCCAAAAAGAATGGTTTTATGGCTTTCACTATTAAGATAAAATTATAAGACTTACATAAGCAACCATTATATATTCCACACAACTCCTTCATGAGTCAATAAATTCTGATCCATTTTAAGCAGAAAAGCCTGTAGACTGCTACAGCAGTCTGAGGTTGAAAAATATTTAATTGCTTTAATTATCGAAAAGTTAATGATGTTTTCAAATGACAACATAGGTAAAGCATGTTCCTCTAGTAGTGGCCTGGCTGTGCAGGGAGGTGTGACAAAAACGTTTTAACCCGAGATACCACAGGGAACAAGCCTGCCTTCTCTGTGTCTTGTTTTACTCTTTTGCCCAGCTTCCGGCCTCCCTCCTCTGTTGTCCGCTGCACTATCTGCCTCTCTGCTCTGCTAGTTCCACATTTTCCTTGTCCTCTCTGCAGCCAGCCCTGCCTTATTCTTTGTTCCCAGAACCCTGACAGTGTCCAGACTTTTCCTCTTTAGAGAGCCACGTCTCTGTGCCTGCCTGGAGATCTCATCCTCTCCGGCGATTTGGAAATGGACAAATGACTCCAGTTACAATCCATGACATGAGAACAACTTGGGGTTATCTTGCGTTGAAGAGAGGCTCTCTTGTTGCCTTCAGATTTACTTGTGCTGGATGTGACACCAGATCCCTGATGACAAGGATCATGCCAAGGGTGGGAGGAAGAAGAGAGAGAAGCACGAAGACCTGCTCTCAGTCACTGCTGGAAGGCCACCCCGCCTCAGCCCTTCCAGCCCGTGAGACCCTACTGGGGTTGAGACACAGAGAGAGGCTCTCCCCTTCACACAGACCAGAGCGTCCTGAACTGACCGCTCTCCTGAGCTTCTCCCTTGTATTTGGTGGATTTTTCTCGTAGGACCATCACGTGTTCCCACATTTCTCTCAGAACCACTGTTCCCCTCCTTTACCCTGGTTTCTGTCACTGCTAAACACACAGGGAACTTCTGAGGGTGCCCAGGAGCTCACACCGTTCACTTCTCAGACTTTCCACCTGCAGGATTCGCCCACATTTACAGTCCTCATCGGGGCCAGGGTGGCTGTTAGCTGGCATGACCTGGGACTGGCACAGCCTGGCTGAGATTCCCTAACCGATCGCTCCAGGCGGCTCAGTTGCAGGCCATGTTTATGCAGGCGCAGGACCATCTTGAGGAGGAGGCTGAGACTCACCCTTTGCTTCTTGAGGAGGAGGAAGGGAATCTAAGGACAGCCGCTGACCGTCCCCGGTGACCGTGGTGCTCACAGTCCATTTTGTGCTCTGAAAGGCGTCTGCTTCCAGATTCTTCAGAAGTCCCCTGGCCTCGACGTTTATTAAATTGTTGGGTGGAGTTATTCAATCACGTCTCATTTTGGCTTTAGTTACTTTGAAGTAAGTATTTCAAATTTTTAAATCAAAGAACCTTGATGAAAACAATGGGTCATCCTGTTAGGGGGTAGTTTCTTTAGAAATGGCTTGCCAATTAAATATATTCCAGATTCTTGTTGCCTCAAACAAAGCATTGGAAGAGTGGAGCCAACAACAATGCCAGAAGTTTATTTGAAATGTGAGGAGTGAAAGGGCCAAGAAAAAACTGGCTCCACAGAGCAGACTTGGGCCAAAAAGAGCAAAAATAAAAGTGAAGCCTCTGTCCAGAACACACAGAGTGGGCAACAGTCGCCATGAGAGCGGGCCTCCTGGCTCCGGTTCTCTTCTGTGCCATCCACACGCTCGAGAGCCCGAGATCCTGCCCTGGATCTTGGAATTCACACGTCTCACTTATTTTCCCAGCCAACTTTGCCACACCCACCTCCTATCTCAATCCTACCTCAAATCCTTTATGAAGTCAACATAAAATATTTTTAATTATTCATCATGTGACATTAAACCAGGTTTTTGTTATGTTTAATGAGCCAAATGTTGGCCTTTCTGTTCTTTGATTGAAAAGTGAGTTAATGAAGTATAATTAACCGATTTCCCTTGAACTGATCTTCCCATGCCCTGTGTTGCTCTGTGTTGTCAGTACACACTGTAGAAGACTAGTAGTTTTCAGGGCTCCAGGAACATAAAAAGCGATCAAGCAAGTATATTTAGAACACCACTGTTGTACTTTTTAAAATAAATAACTGTAATAAAATTCTGTCTTTCATGAAATATAACAGAAAAGTTATTAATTAAAAACATATTCTATGGTTCTACCCGTATTTGGTAGGAGCACCTCAACTTCCTGAGCTCTCAAGTAGCACTAGATGTGTGGGAACTGGGAGATGAGGCCTCACGTTCACCTTAGGACAGATGGCGGGAGTAAGGGACAGAGCATTAGAAGCACTCTTCTCAGTACTGAGCCAAGTGAAGAAACAAAACCCTAAAGCCCCTGGAGTCCCTTTCTTGCATCCATAAGCTGAGCCAGGGGCTGCCTGTGAGATCTCCACCCTCTGTCTGGCCCCTTTACTGAGCCCATTTCAGTCCAGTGAATTTCCTTTCTGACTGATTCAGTGTAAGCCCCTTTTTGTGGCTTAGACCAAAACATACTGATCAATATTATATGAAGTTTAAAAACTTCACCTTTCAGAGAAAAATACAAACTTTCTTTCTGACTTTAAAACTAAGATATACACGGGGGCCGGGGATATAGCTCAGTGGTTCCGGCACCTGTCTTGCAAGTGCAAGGACCTAGGTTTGATCCCCAGTAATCACATACCATACTGGGCATGGAGACTCACCCCAGAAGCAACCAATACCACATACCACAGTGCCGGGCGTGGTGGCTCACACCTGTAATCCTAGCACTTGGGAGGCAGAGGCAGGAGGATTGCTGCGATGTGAGTTGGAGGCTGAGCTCAAGGCCAGCCTGAACCACAAAGCGAGACCCTGTCTCGAAAAACCTTTAAAAAAAAACAAAAAAAACCTAAGACATACACATTACACAGTATTTAGAAAGTATATCTAAAGACTCATGACAACAGTCTAAAGAAAACTGTTGTCAATATTTTGGTATATTTTTCTTAATAAGTTTTGTATATGATTGACCTCATTCTGCAGAGAAAGACCTTAAGTTTATTATACCTTAGATTTACCAACACTCAAAAATAACACAGATGTTTCCATCAGATGAGAGCCAACTTCCACCTGAATTTCCAGGCTGATACTCTGTGGAGAATCCTCCCTCAGCACCCCATATACCCTCAGGCATCTGCCTTTTCTACTGAATATTGGTCTTTGCTTCATCCTTATGAGGCAAAAATGCTTCCATGCTCTTTTAAATTTCTGCCTCACTTCTGTCTTCATACAATTGCAAAATGCCATTCTCCACTTCACAGACCTCACATCTCCATTCGTTAACAAGTCTAATTAGTTTGCCAAGTTGAGTATAATTCAGATCATTCTGATATCTTCCCCCTTTACCTGTGAACATGTATTCATACCCAACAGTATCTTCTGTCAATCATTTGGTTTCGTTTACCTTCCATAAATTTGCTTTTGTGATATGTCACTGTCCAGTGGAACAATAGCTGGTGAAACATTTAATTTAATGTCTAGAAATAGAAATAGATATTAGCAGACTTATTACATAACTGTTTTTGTTATATGCAGTCAACTGATTCAATGACAAATATATACTTAGTACATGTCCTATTAAACCACCTGTGTCTGTGGTTCCTGACCCAAGATAGCAACGAAGAAACAGAAAGGTAAGGGCATGGCTCAGAAAGGTTCAGGACTAGTTACAGAAGGTACGAGGTCCTACACTCATATGGTCAATATTCAGAATGGAATTAGGGGAGAATCTTCAATTCTGTTTTCCCACTTCCTTTATCTAGTAGTAAAATTTACTAAATCCAATTACTAGGAACAAAAATTAATTAAGCAAGCTGTGACCATTTTCATCTGAATCATTTATTTGTTTGAAGTCAAGAATGGATGAATGTTTTAAATTTTACACTTAATTATAATTTTATAGCCGATTTAGAAAACAGTTCATTCTGGTTCCCCCAAATATTGAACATAGAACGGCCATATGAACCACCAGTTACCCTTAAAAGTTAAGAACAGGGACCTAAATGAATACTTGCACCTCAGTATTCATAGCAGTGCAATAATCCAAAGGCATAAACAACCCTAGTGGTCACAATAGATAAACAAAACACTGAGGATTTGCACACGATGTAATATTGTTTAGCCTTAAAAAGAATGAAATTCTGATGTGCAACAAGATAGATGAACCTTGAAAACATTATGCAAAGTGATAACAAGGCAGCTACAAGGGGACATTTTATTCCCATTTATATGAAGTGCTAAAGAACAGTAGTCAAATTCTTATAGAAGTAGAAGTTGCCAAAGGCTGAGAAAACAGAAAAGTTATTGTTTCATGAATACAGAATTTCTATTTGAAGTGATGAAGTGGTTCTGAAAACAGAGTGTTGATGGTTGTAAGGCATGGTGAACGTACCTAATGCTGCTGAATAATCAAAAGGGTTAACATGGGAAGTTTGAGGTTTTGTATATTTTATCACATACTTGGGTGTCTATTGTGGAGGCTGAGGACTTAGTTCAGTTGTTCCAGCATCTGCCTGGCAAGCACGAGGTCCCAAGTTTGGTCCCTGACACCATACACCACAATGCCAGGCGTGGTGGCTCACGCCTCTAATCCCAACAGTCGGGAGGCAGAAGCAGGAGGGTTGCTGTGAGTTTGAGGCTCGCCTGGGCTACATGGTGAGCTCAAGGCCAGTCAGAACTACAAAGTGAGATCTTGTCTCAAAAAAAAAAAAAAAAAGTGTATACTTAATGAGTGACAAATTGAGCTGTTACAAGTCTAACTATGATGAAAACTAGAACTATGAATTCCAGTGTCCTCATTATAGGAACTCCAATAGAATTGTAAAAATAAGAGGTGAGTGCATACGAAATGATCTATTTTATCAAGGGAATCTATCTGGATGTTCTATTAAGCAGGGAGCTGCTTCTTTTGAAAACACATGTCCTGTTTTCGTTCCCATGGCCCAGCTCCCTTTTCTTAGACTGCAGGGGTAGAACCTTTCCTGAGAGTGGGATCAGGTCTCCTCTGTTACACCTTGTCTTGCAAGTATTCCACACATGCTAGGTATATAATATTATCTAGAGAATCAGTGAATGAATTAATAAGTGCAACAATGGCCATGGAAGGTGAACAATAAGGGTTACTAAAATTCTAACACTTAGGAAATCCACTGTAGTCTTAAAGTTCAAATGACACATGCAATTTTAGAGAAACATTCTTCAAAGCATGAGTAAGAAAAATATGTTAAAATTTGTTATTTCTTCTCCTATGAAAGGGCCATATTTTCTTTTGTATTTGTAACTCTGTCTTATACCAAAATGCACCACATTTATTGAATTCACAATAAGTACTGTTGACAGAATGAATGACAAGACAAAAAATAGCTTGTGGTACTTTTCATTTTTTACAAGTATGGAAAGCATATTAAACCATCTACTGATTAAAAATATGCATGTTTTCACTTGAATATGAATCAAATTAACATACATAAATCCAACATCTTCACATCACTAGATTCACAGCCATAGACAATGTAATCATCCATGTTTTTCAAATTCGTCAATTCCTGAGTGACATAATTTAATTATTAGACATGAGATACCCAGTAATGATTTGCAACTGAAAACTGACTTTTGTTTTATTTCAAGTCAATGATTATTTATCCTCTAAAAACAATTTAAAATGGCATAAGATCACTGACCATATAAATTTCATATTTAAATTTGCTCTGTAAAGACTTAAATCACCCAGAGAAACTAACAATTCGAAGAACACACTACTATGATCATTCCCTAATGTGGTGAATTAGAATCAAGGAAGTACTATATATTGACTCCTAGGATCTTGCTGCCACGTGTAACTGCAGGACTGAACATGCTGTGACGTTGTAGCCTCTATGACGTCACCTACCTGCGCCTCTGCTCCAGCTGCGGCGTCGCCTTCTTGCCTCCATTACTGTGCTGAGTCAGGGAAAGTTCTCTGTGAACTGAAGAAGCTCTATATAGTGTAACCTTGATGGACAACGCCATAGTCCTAAGAAGACGAATACATCCAAACTGTAAACCAAGGGCATGCTCCAGCAGGTCTGTGCCATGGCGATGAAGAAGGGATCCAAGTGCTTTTCCTTGTGTTAATATCACAGTCCCTCGGGCTTCATCATCCTCTAGCTCAGTTCTCTGTGTCCTAGAAGACAGCCTGAGTCAAACCTCTGACAGGTATTTATCATACCTCTGTGATGCTAAGGTATGCCACCCTTGTACGCTGCTGTTGATCTGCTTCAGGATCATGGAGCCATCCTGCTTTTGGTCCCTGGGTCTTCCCACAACTAGTGCCAGCTGAGCCTCAGAGACCAGCGAGAGTCTTTTTGAAGCAGGGTTTTCTAACCCTGTCTGGTATTAAAGAGTGATTTGGGGCCACTAAAGTAAATTCAGATTCCCAGAAACTTTCTCTAGATGTTCACATGAAGGGAGCTGTTTTGGATCCAGAGATCTGAATTTTCCACAAGTGCTGAGGTGATGATTTTCACCAGGGAATTTTGGAAAAGACCAAGTTCAAGCTCCTCGGAGACTCCAAGTAGAAGGAACTGCCCTCCGTGTAGCCCACAGAGCTAACACTGGGTTTCAAAATCCGATCCCTTATGTTTCTACTGGAAATTTTTCCTTTAACATAATATCACCTTCCTATGTGCCTCTGTACCTTTCTTTCCCTGAGGAATACAGGAGACAACCTTTGTGTTTACCCACTTGCTGCAAACAACAGCAAGGTGTGTGCACATATGTGAAATTGTCAAACTGGGATTTGCAACCACATTACTTACAATCTAACAACTCTTGCATGTGTTTACCTGAGCATCACAAGGGGTACAATGAATATACCCATGTCACTCCAGGATGTTTTCTTTTCAAGTTTTCTTATTTTTTGTCTGATAGAAGTAGCCCAGTTCAGTACAATGGCACATGAAAAAGCAGACTTGCAAGTTTTGGAGGTCAAAGTGAATCATCAAATTAGTTAGGTATGGATGATAAAGATAATCCACCATGGTAAAATACATATATTCATAACAAGAATGATGTGGGTGGATGATGATGATGACTTAGATGTTGGCCATGTGGGCCAAAATTCCTATGTCAGTGAAACGAAGCCAGAACTGATCGAACTAACTGAAGCGAACAGAACTGGACTGAACTGAATGCATTCGTAGGTCTCGTGCACTTGGCAGGGTTCTCATGGTAGTCACAGAAATGTAATAGACTTACGGGAAAGCAGGAGGTCAAAATGTGGCATAAAAATTTATGCCCTTGTAGATGCTTATTATGCTTTCAGTTTAGAAATTTATCCATCATGTGCTTATTCATATGGTAATAAACCAAATGATGTCATGAACACACTTGTAGCTTCTCTCTCTCAAACTAATTGGAACACAATATTTGACAACTGTTTTACCAGTTTCCAACTGATATTACATTTGCTAACAGAGCACAAGTTACCACTGCAAGAACAGCACACAGAAATTAAGCCGAAGTTCCAAATGAAATTGCAATTTCAAAACAGAGAATTTTATAGTACAATTTTTGTACATCAAAAGCGCATTACTGGGCCGGGGAGTTAGCTCAGTGGTTCCGGCACCTGTCTTGCAAGCGCAAGGGCCGGGGTTCGATTCCCCGGTAACCACATAACAATACTGGGTGTGGAGACTCACACCCAGCAACAACCAGTACCACATACCACAGTGCCGGGCGTGGTGGCTCACGCCTGTGGTCCCAGCACTCGGGAGGCAGAGGCAGGAGGATTGTGATGTGAGTTTGAGGCTGAGTTCAGGGCCAGCCTGAACCACAAAGCGAGACCCTGTCTCAAAAAAACCTTAAAAAAAAAAAAAAAGCGCATTACTGTGACTGTGACCACATAGCTTGGATCCAACCACTGGGACAGTAGACACAGTCTGGATGAACCTCTTCTTAGTGTGCACAGCCAAGTTCTAGCCATGGTATCTGAGATCCAAGAAAGTGAAAGAGGATGAGAACTAGCCCAAGGGAGAGGGGAGAAGAGGAACAGCCAGTGCTGAATCTGGAAATGCATGCGTATGTACTTCAGTCCACACCTGCTTTGGTTCCTGGTATAAATCAAAGCAAGAAAGTTGACTCCGGAAGAAAATATGAGCAGCTGGGCAAATTCAAACCTCTGTAAAATATGAATTTTCAGAGATTCAAGACCAAATATATTAGTTGAATTATTCATTTGCTGAACTTCTAGTTTTATTTTTAGTACTACTCTGAATGAATCTGAGTTGGTTCTGAGATACCATAGTAGGCTGTGTGATACGTTGTTGCATAAAGAGGGGTACCTGCGAGCTTAACTCAGGCACGTGAGGACAGACAGCCAGGGACAGACTTCTATCTCAGCAGGCTTGCTGCTGCCCAGCCATAAATTAAAGAAGGAAATACAGCATGGTTTACCCCACATACAAAGCCCTGGCCCTTCCCTACAACACTAACAATGAAAATTTGCAGTGATGCCAGAGATGAAAGAAATGAGTATGCTTACAGGGTGCTGGAAGATAATTTAATATAATCTCTCCCTTTGGGGCCTGAACAAAAGTTGTGAATTAAATGGAAGCCTGAAGAATCACCAGGCATTAAATAAAAGAAAGCCCAGCTCCAAGTCTCCTTAAAAATAAGATGAATTCAGTCTCCCTAATTACATATATTCCTGCATATTAACAGGGCAATGGACTGACTTTTTACCACCCTGTTTGGTGCTGTAGTTATGAAACTACATATTAGCAACTCAATTCAGCACAAGTACACTGTACAAGAAAATAACATGAAAGAGGCACAGTAAAATCTCCTAGACGCTGTTGAGATTGTAACAAAAAAGTAAGGAAACAAATTTTATGTATATGGGGGGTGGTAGGGTGGGTAGGGCTATGGGAAGAAATGAGAATTAAGTTGTGTCTTATACTGGTACAAATCCCCATTATGGAGTGCAATCATGATGTGTATATTTAATGTACCAATAAAGAAAAAAAAAATCTCCTAGACGCAGTAGTTTGGAAAGAATCCATCATGTTTCTGACTAAATTTTTAAAGTGAGGGAATCCAAGGCTAAGTCTTTCCCTGTTAGAAGTTTATCTTAGCATCTTTAGAAGTTGTGGTTCTGTGAGTTGTGACAACATTTCCCAGGAGTTGAAATGTAGCAAGGAGGTGACTTTGGGACAACTGGGAAGTACAGGTGAGATGCTAAAAGCCTATTAAGTAGAAAATATGCCTGACAATCACATAAAATGTGCAAAAGTTACTTAATTTGCATTTGCAATGATAATTCTGTAGATCTCTTTATTTTTTCTTCAGAGATACATACATATCTAAACTTTTCCTTTCTCATCCTGCTGATAAAATTTCAATCACTGAAACTTTCCCTTTAAAACTAACAAGGCTTTTTATCTCTCTGCAATGGCCAGATAAGGATTGCACAGGCCACTAGGAATTACCAGGGAGGCAGGAACTGGAGCAGCACAGATAAATGAGATCCCTGCAGAGGAACCACAGATTTCAGGGCAGGCAGGAGCTCAGTCTTCCCTCCTTAACCTTACACAGAAGCTGCTGTGGGTAATTTGATTCCCTGCTCACTGGTCCTCTGGAATGGAGAGTGACATTCGGGGAGATAGACTGGAAAGAGGGAGGCACTGCCCTGTGAATTAAGGGAAACTGAATAAGTATTTAGGAGATTGGACTTAGTGAGTTTTGCCAAATTAGATCAATTATTTCTGTGCTCAAAGACTTTCCTTACTTATTTGAAAGAGAGCAGGTTGGACTGAGCCTGTGGGAAAGAGATCTGGGGTCCGGAAAACGTCTCCAAAGGCCCTGTTCTCACCCTGTGGGAAGCTCAGGGGGCTCTGAGGCCCAGTTCTCTCGGGATGCTTGGGTTTCTGCTGTTTACCCATTAGCTTCATTTTCCGAAGTATAACTGGTGCTAGAGAACATCTGCAAATCTCTGGACTAAAATCTACTTCCTTCCAGCTCTTACAGTCTCTGACTTTCTAGCATTCAATGATAAGAGATGAATGCCTACTAAAGCAACCAGAAGAGTCTCGAAATACAGTCTCAACTAGACAGCAGCAAAACTGGTACAACGAAGATGTGCCTGGAGAATGTGAAAGAGCATCCAGATGGCTGGTGGTTCTCCGGGGTGGGAAGAAGGGGCGTGTCGCAGGCCAGCTTTCCTCCAGCAAGCTGCTGCCCTTGCCAGGGCTTCTCCACTGTGGCTGCCCAGCGGGGTCCCCCACAGAGGTGCAGAATGATTCAGAAGTCAGGCCTCCACCTCCAGGGCTTTGCACTCAATGAATTTTGGGGTGGATGGCTTTTAAAAAATATATCCACAGCTGACTCTGATGTGCCAGCGATATTGAATCTCTGGTTTCACCTCTCTGACCTTTACCAGAATCATTCTTTCAAAAACATTAGTGACTTTCCATAAAGCAAATGACTTCACATCTACCCCTCTAGAATAAACAACCCTCCCTCTGGACCACCTCTGCTCGCCAATCGGCCTCGCTGTGGTGCAAACTTCCTTCCAGTTATTCTGGCTTCAAATCCCAGCAACCCTAACATTCTGTCTGCACAAATTAGTAATCTTACTCTCAGATCCCACATCCGGTCCTGGATCTCTGCTCTTACTGCTACCCTGGAAACCAAGCTCCCTTTATTCTTTGCTAAATTGTTTATAGGGATGTCGCCTCCCGTCTTGTCCCATTTGTCTATCTAAGGGTCCACCCTCATCCTGGTTTTACAGCAGCATAAACATAAACCACCAAGCAAGAACATTGCTCTTCTCAGACTCTGCCAGTCTGCGCCTTGATCTTCTCTCCCCGATGTTCCCCCTCGGCGTCCTGTGCTGTGGCCTTCCTCGGGGCTCCTCAGAGCTCTCCAGATAAACCTGAAACTCAGTGACGCTGCACTTGAGCCTTTCTCAAGGATGTCCTTGCAGCCTGTCTTGTAGCATCACCAGCTTTTGTCACATTGCTCCCTCATCACTGCTCTGTGAGCCTTCTGGCTGTAAGCAACTGGGCTTTGTGGCCAGAGTGCCCATAAATCCCAGCTCTGCTGCCTAACCACTCTGAGTAGCTTTAAATCGTTTAAACTTTCCCTGCCTTAGTACTCACGGGTAAAGTGCTTGAGATAAGAAAGACTCCAACAAATGTTAGCTCCCAGTGACAAATGCCAAGTGAGGCCAGACAGGCTTTCGTCTACAGTAGGAGGTTATGTCCTGCTAACCCACTTTAATGGAAACGTCTATAGATATTCACCATCTAGCCCTTCTTACTCATTAAGAAGATTATAGGGCTATTTTAATTTTTAAGACAATATTGAGAAGCAGAGACATGTCTCCCTACTATCTATTTGTCAGTCATAATAGGGGCTGGAAGCAATGGTTAGCGACATGGCAGGTGGACAAGAATAGAGAGACAGCAGCAGGAAGATACTAAATTAGAATACCCAACAGTACATTCGAAAGGTATTAAATATCCACGACTTTTCAAAATAAATATTACCAAGTTGCAGTATATAAAATAATCCACATAATCAGTTTCACTGAGAAATAGATTTAATGTGTATTCTATTCAAAGGGAAGAGTAAAACCTTATCAAGATATGTTTATTAAAGCTTGAGAAAATGAAGAAAACATATTATATTCCTGGGTATCAAGACATTGTTAGAATTATTTAGATATTTTCAATTAATTCAGACTTAAGACATTCCACAAGTGTTTGTTGAGCACCCACTCTGTGCCAAGTAAAATGCTAGATACTAAGGACACAACTACAAAAAGCACAAAGACAGTTTTCATGGTGTTTAGATTCTAGTAAAGCTGGCAGAATAAATGAAGCCATATACAGGTAGTGTCAGATAATTGTGCTCGTATATATATATTTTACCAGTAACACTTGCCATGCATAATGATTACACTTGAATAAAAATAAAACAGGGTTAATAGAGAATGAAAGATGAGAGATGCTGATTAGAATAGAGTAGCCAGGAAAGGGCACCAGGAAGTAACACTGGAACAGATATTTGAGTAGACTACTACAGAATCAACTAGTTGCCCATGATAACGATATGGGAAGGGAACAATAAATACAAAGCTTAGATATACAACCAGGTCCGTGCAGACGAGGATCATAAGTGACCTTGTCGCTGCGGCAGAGGGGACGTGGAGGAGCTTACAGACCACCACGGGAGTTAGGACTTTGAAGTCTGAGAGCAGCAACCACTTGGAGACTGAGTGAAGATGTATTCTAATTTCATTTTTCAATACACCTGTTTGGTCTCACTGCTGAGAACAGAAAGAAGAGAAATGGTAGAAAACAGGGCAGTTGGAGGCTATTTCCATAAGTCAGGCAGGAGGAAATGTGCTTATTCTGGGGTGGCGGCAGTGGAAACTCTCGGGTGCAGATTCCAGCTGTATTTTGGAGACTGACACAAACGACTTGCTGATGGCTAGATTTGTGGGTGAGGAGAGAGCAGCTGAAGTGGGCTGTTGGAAGTTTGTTCTGAAGAAACTGGAGAGGACATAGCACTAGTTTCCTTGGTGGAGAAGACTGAGAAAGGAGTAAGACTGGCACTGACAGAGACCTGCGTGTTGGGCTCTTTAGTCCGCAGCGCCTCTAGGACTCCAAGTACAGACAGAGAGCAGCAGTGGCCTGAGGTCTGAAACCTCAGGGAGGCCCTGGGTCATCAGCGGACACCGGAGCACAGGGCGAGGTGTCCATGGGGACTGCGCAGACTCTGAGCTCACCGACAGCAAGCTGTGTCAAGAGAGAGCGGGGGCGGCAGCAGGGGAGACGAGAGAGAGCCGGGGCGGCTCTGGGGTCTCCGGACCACAGGAACTGTTTACCACTCCCACAGAGTATCCATACTTTGCTCTTACTAACTGACAAAATGATTCTACAACATACCAGAAAAGCATAATGTACAACTGTAACCATGGGCCATTCTTTCACCCCCTTCTTTTAGAAATTGATAGAGGTTTGATGCTTTAATGACCTTGAAAACGAAAGTGACATCTTTCTTTAAAAAGAAAGAAAAGCTCTTTGCTCATGCCAGCATCTTTCTCCCACCACATGACTTCTCCATTTCTACACAGACACACTGTGTCAGTCACCTTGCTGGTGCCCTGATAGGAAAGTAACAAATGGGGAATATGCTTGAGAAAATTGTCTAATAAATTTTAGTTTAGAAACTTAATAAGCCCGTTAGCCAGGCATGGTGAGACATCATTCCCAGCATTTTGGGAGGCTGAAGCAGGAGGATCACAAACTCAAGCTGAGTCAGAAATTTTACAATTTGGTTAGATCCTATCTCAAAAATAAAAAATTTCAAAAGATTGAATATGTAACCCAGTACAGAGGCCTTGGGTTCAGTCTTTAGTATGGAAGCAATAATACCCCAAAACAAACTCTTTTATGTAAGAGCCTATTATGCTGCTGGGTGTGGTAGGCACATGTATGTACCCCGAGCACCCAAGAGGCTGAGGCAAGAGAATCACCATTAGTTCAAGGAAAGCCTGGGCCATACTGTGAGTTCAAGGAAAGCCTGAGCTACATTTCAAGACCTTTTCTCAAAACAAAATAAAACAAACAAAAACAAGATCTCTTATGCTGTAAGGAAGCATATTATACTCATGGGAAGGGTCAACAACTGAAATAACTGTGTTGCAGCAAGTGTCTAGAAATATGAAAGCCTAATCAGTTTTCACTTAATTCTGTACACCAAAGTAAATTCTAGATTGCTTAAAATTTGTGTATTTAAAATTTTAACAAAAGAAATATTTAAAGAAAATTTGGATATATATTTATCAAACCTCTTCCCAAGCTTAAAAATAGCAGAAGACATCTGCAAAAAATCGGCAGATGTGAAGCTATAAAAGTGAAAAATTCTATTTATAAAAAAAGATGAAATAAATATTAAATTGAAAAATGTTTCCTTTAAGATGTCAAGGTTCATATGTTTCCTGTTAAACACTCACACAAATACGTAAGAAATCCAATGAGCCTTGGCTGGAACTGGTCAAGGGAATATTTGTGAAAGGGACCATGAGCTACAAGAGGAACTTTAACCAGTTGACTCATAGGTGGAAGTAAGTTAACTATTAATAGTGATCAAAGAAAAAGCACATCAGATTGTGCCCATTTTTCACAATTACTATTGCTAAAAATTAGTTTTTAATCTTGGAAAAGGTTCAATAAAGTGGGCCCTCTTTTGTTTGGATGGTACAAATTTAAACAAGCAACTTGAATTCATATTAAGATCCTCATACAAACTGGTCTACACCCAGTGGATGACCTAGCATCTCCACATGTGAACTATATTAAAAAGCAAAAATAAATCATTATAATGGCCTGCAAACGGACATAAGTTCTGCAGATACCATGGACTTGAAATGGTTAAATTAGAAAACAGTTTTTCTGTGGCAGCCAGAAATAATTCATAACAATGTACAAAGGGAGTTTGTCGGTGCTCGGATTTCTGCGCAGTGGGAATCACTTTGTAGCTCCGACCCCAGTCAGTAGGGTTCTTAGTCCACCAAAGGAGAGGAATTTAACTTCCGGCCAGGGACGTGAGCAGAGCCCAGAGGCCTCTGACCAGGGACTGTGAGATCCCAGATTAAAGGCTGGGAGACTACAGGATTGCACAAATAGAAGAGCGGCTTCTTCGGATGATAAACAAGCAGGAGCAGGCATTTTCACAGAGCTCATTGAAGGTACAAAATCTCCTTTGTGATAAAATTGATAAAGACTGTTATTTTGGACAAACTCAAAGCAAGGACTTTCTGTAGAGAAATTCAGGTGGAAAATAAAAGAAAATGACATTCCTGCAAATAGCGCCATAGGACAAGGCTATTGCTGAGAAAATCAGCCAAACTTGGATGAGGTCCACAGTCGGCTATGTGGACCTGACTATAGCTGAGGGAGCATGCACATTGTCACATTTCCATGTACGTATCCTTTATTTACTTATCAATTCTTTCATTAACTGATTAGCGGATGCAGCACATTTTTGTCGAGAAGCTGGAACCTTCAATAGGTGATTGATGCCATCACCACGGAACGGGCTCCTACCAACGTGGGCTTTGGCACCCTGGCCTTTCTCTCTCTCTCCTGTGTGCCTGTGCCCTCTCCCTGGGATGATCCAGCAAAAAGGGCCTCACCCTACAGGCCCTTCAGCCTTGGGGTTCACAGCCTCAAGAGTCGTAGAAGTCCATCTGCTCATTGTGAACATCCCACCATTCCAACACCAAGTGGACTGAGATATTCTTGAGCCCACGAACAGATTTTACGTTTGTTCTTTAGTTCCTCAATATGTTTTTATAGTGCATTTTAAAGTATAGTCTGGCTACATATTCTGTGATCACCTCTTGATGTGTTACCAACTTTGTAACATCGTATAAAAAATAAAAAGAAAACGAGTGGTCTTCCTGTGGCATGGCTGGCCAACATTTGCGTTTTATCATTTATAAAGATGTATAAAACACGTAGCTTCCTACACAGCCATACTCACTGCCACAGGATTGTGCGCCAGAAACACACAAAACATAGAAATCCTAGTGAAATCTATTTGAAGTAATGTTCATAAAAATGTATTTTGGGCTTATAATTATGTATAATTTATTATCAAATACATTCCTGATAGGAGAGAATTTCTGTCTCAATGAGGCATTCGTGAGAACCAGAGCCACTGCGCACAGTTTTACCTGATGCTTGGAGGAATTTCCCATGAAACTACAATGCTGAATATTGTTCTGAATGTTCCCAACTCGCTTTGTTCTTTTGCATACTTTCTGTGCTGTAGTTTGCAGGAAATGTTCTTATCCTGATATGGCCTCTGACCCTAGTCCTTCAGCAGGATGCCTGGAAAGTTGGCCCAAGAACAGCAGTGTCTCTAAGCCATTTCTATCCTGTCAAGCCGGTGATTCTGACAAGTACACCCCTAAAACAAAACTTGGCATAAACTCAGTTTTCCCCCTTCACCACCTCCCCAAATGCTCATGTCCTCAGTAACAACACCAGACTGCAGTGCAACAGACGGGAACTCAGAGTGGAAAGACACAACAGTCTTAATCAATTGCAATTCATTTTATTTTTTAAAATCAAATTTTAAAAAAGCACCCTGTGTGGCTGTGTCACAGGGCCTTGGAAGGAGCCTGACGGACTCCACTGTGAGAGGTCCCGGAGCTTGAGTTCTGTTCACTCCATGGGAAACCTGCTTTTCACAGAGCCAGATGCCAAATGGAAGCCTAATTACAAGTATTTTTTTTTTTAATCATTTAGTCTTTGGGAGCAGGGAATAACATTTAGGGAATTCCACAGAGACAAGGTAGACTGTATTGGGCAAGAAAGAGGGATAAACAAGAGAAGAATGGCTAGAAGAGCTGGAAAGTTGTGGTATAAATGGGAATAATGGGCTCTGAGTATAAAATGGAAGCATTTTAAATTTCTGATATACAGAACAGCAGATGTCATTCAGATGAGATTACAGTAGCTTCATGCATGTAGCCCAGTGAGTTAGAAAACCAGGTTCTAACAGACCCGGGGACCAGTAGAGTCCATGAGAAGATCCAGAAACAACTCCAGACACACTAAGCTATCTCATTTTTGACAAAGGGGCCAAATACCCTCAATGGAGGAAGGATAGCCTGTTTAACAAATGATGCTGGAAAAACTGGACTTTAACCTGCCAAAGTCTAAAGCTAGACCTAGCTCTTTCACCGTGTACTAAAATAAAATCAAAGTGGATTAGGGACCTAAATATTAAAACAGACACACTAAACCTGCTACAAAACAGGTTAGGTAAAACTCTTGAAGACATTGGTTTAGGGAAAGATTTCATAAACAAATCCTCCATAGCATGAGAACTGGTAGAAGAAATCGATAAATGGGATCTCATCCTATTGAGAGGTTTCTGCACAATGAAAGAAACCACCAGTAAAGCTAAAAGGCAATCAACAATATGGGAAAGAATCTTTACCAGCCGTTTCTCAGAAAAAGGGCTACTATCTAGAATATGTAAAGGGCTTTAAAAAATCAGCCCACCCAAATTTAAAGACCCAATTCAAAAATGAGCATCTGAAATGAATAGACACTTTTCAGAGGAAGAAATAAAAGCAGCTAAGAAGCATGAAGAAATGTTCAACATCACTAGTCATTCGAGAGATGCAAATGAAAACAACATTAAGACTTCATCTCACTCCACAAAGAATGGCTGCTTCTCAGAATCAGCCAGCAACAAATGTTGGTGAGGCTGAAGAGAAGAAGGAACCCTTCTCCACTGTTGGTGGAAATGTAGACTCACACAACCCCTGTGGAGATCAGTTTGGAGCTTCCTCAAAAAACTACAATTAGAGGTGCCATTTGACCCTGCTATTCCTCTGCTAGGTATATACACACAAGAATTAAAAGATTCATATCACAGTGACATATGTGCACCCATGTTTATGGCAGCTCAGTTTGTGATTGCCACATCTTGGAAACAACCAAAATGGCCATCAACTGTAGACTGGATAAGAAAGCTGTGGTTCTTCTACAGAATCGAATATTACTATGCCATAAAAATGATAAGTTTGAATCATTTATACTTAAATGGACATGAGGACATCCTCATAAGTGAAATAAATAGGTCCCAGATGTGTAGATATCATATCTTTTTTCTGATATGAGAAAATAAAGATGTAAATGAGTTCTAGAATGTATGTTATATATTGTGAAATAGAAAATCCTCAAAGTGAAATGGGGTGAAGGGGGAAAAATAATGAGATTATAACAAAAAAGAAAGGAAATAAAGTTTTTGTATATAGGGGTGGGGTGGTAGGGTATGTAGGGCTATGGGAAAAAATGAGAATTGAGTTGTGTCATATACTGGTACAAATTCTCATTGTTGAGTGCAATCATGGCATGTATATGTAATGTACCAATAAAGATTTCAATTAAAAAAAAAAAAAGAAAACCAGGTTCTGTTCTGTTCAAAAGTCTATTAATTTGAGTTTTTACTTTGTAACTTGTTTTCATATGGAACTTGGATCGAATGTGTTTGTAACTAGAAAATCCACAAAGCTTGTTGTTAGCAATAGTAATAATAAACTGCAATGTGCCCAAATTTTGTACTTGCTATGGTGATATTAGGTTGTTGGCTCCATTGTTTTGGTTTGTGATGCTTAGACCAACAAGATTAGCACTTGAGTGGGGTGTTGGATTTCTTTGGAATAAAAAGGGGTACTTTGGGATTAATAATTAAATTCAATTATAGGTTTTAGGTAGAGAAAAAGCAACTAATAACCTCTAGGACATTAGCATTCATCCATTTCTTTGTACAAAGACAAAGAAACAGTCTCATAGATTAGTAGATGTAACAAGGGTCCTTTTTTCTGGTTATGGTACTGATGGTGGATCCTAGGAGTGTCCTACCACTGAGCTATGTCCTCAGACCTATTTGTTTATTTATTATTTTTGATGGGGGACAAAGTCTTGCTAAATTGCCCAGACTGACCTGGAACTTGTGTTCTTCTTCCTTCAGCCTCTTGCATGGCTGGGATTACAAGTGTGTGCCAGGAAAAGGGTTTGGTGTTGGGCTAAGTAACTTCATCATTCTTCCTAACCAAAAAGTGTTCAACCACTATTGTAACCAGGGAGAAATGAGGTAGGATATGCTAACAACAGGGGCCAAGTTTGTTAAATGCCTTTATGTATTCTCTTCTGCAGCCGTATTCTCTTGCTGTTGTAATAAATGACCACAAATGTAGTGACATCAAACAACCTTAACATGCTATTTAATATTTTTGTATGTCAGAAGTTCAACATAGATGAGAAGTTATTTCTGGGTGAAAGCTGAGCTGCTGAAAGAGCTGAATTCCAGTATGGAGGAGTTCATTGTCTTGTCTTCTCCAGCTTGTGAAAGATGCCGTATTTCTGAATTTGTGGGCCCTTTTCTCCACCTAAAGGTCAGCAGTGCAGTGTCCCTCCGTCCTTCCCTCCATCCTTTCTGCTGAAAGATTCTTTACTTTGTAGAGCTCATGAGAGCAGAGTGGGCCTCTGGGTAACCCGTGCAAGTCTTTGCCACACAGTTCCTAATTTAATGGCGGCTGTAACTTTCCTTCTGCCTCGTCATGTGACATGTTCATAGTTTCTGGGGAGTAAGATGTCCGCATCTGTGAGACACCCTTTCTCTGCTGCCTTCACCCCCCTTGGCTGGAGGATAGCCTTCTGGGCTCAAGAGCTTCCCAGTTCTTTCCCGTCTCTACTGCACGGACGTTTGTGGAGGATCCGCATCCCCAGCCCTCCAGGAGAGATTTCTCTCTGTGTTAGTGTGAGAGGGGCGTGGGAGCGGCTTTTCTCTCCAGGGATTAATTACAGTAATAACAAAGATCCTCCATGAGTTCTGTCTCCCACAAAAGAACTCTGATGCTGTTTTTTGTTTGAGCCAAGGGGCTATCTAGCCTGAACAAACAACCAAGAAGTAAAATAATACCACTTGGATTATTATTTGTCTTGGCATTAGTCAAATGCTGATTACGCAGTAAACCAGAAGAGCCCCAAAGCCCGTTCCAGAGCTCCCAGGCTGTCCATTCCCCTTCGCTGCTACTTTGCCATCACGTGCTTTCCAGATCTCACCCAAATGTCTTCCATCTGGCTGGGGACCGTGTTGTATAGTCAACTCCGAGATCTCAACTGCCCGCCACCGTTGTGCAACTTACAGTCTCACAAAGTCCCTTTGAACTTTACATATCAAAGAAAAATCACTCTTTTTTAGACTGACATCTAATGCAGCTCAGCACACACAGAGAGGTGTCCCAGCTGTCACTGGTACAGGAACAGGTCTCCTGGCAGACTTCTTATTCATCGAAAACCTTGATTTTAGAGAATTATTATTTTTAATAGAGATGTTGGCCCCTCCTAAGCAATCCTTTCCTTTTTGCTTTGTTTTTAAAACTATTTATAATCAAGGCTGTACTCTGCTATTTCTTTGAATTCATCGCACAAGAAGCAGTTCTTTGTCTGTTACAGTCAGGAGTCAGGAGAGGCATGGACGAGAGGCCGTGCTATACCAGAACTAAGGTCAACTTTCTATCAGGCCACACCTCCCACAATGGGGTCTCCATGGCCACGGGGACATCGCGGTCTTCCCTCACTTCACCTCCTTATCTAGAAGATACGGGTGATGATCCCTACCCTGTGAGTTTATTGTAAGAATTTGAGATAATATATGTAAAATCTCTGAAGCACAGAAACAAGCAGTAAATCTCTTTCAGTAAGAATTATTAACCAGCATTTTGCCTTTTGGGGATTACATAGCTAATCCTCAGCAATGCACATGTGGGTTATTCTCTTTGCAAATTAACTCCAGCACAGTTTTGAAAATAAGTAAATTTTCCTATGAACTCCTTGCTTATTCTTGACTGATTTCCCACTACCAATCTTGTGTATCTTCTAAAAATGCCAACAATTTAATATAAGCTATGTACTATATTAGTAGATAGGTAAATCTGTGACCCTAAATGGGATAGATAGAAAACCAAACACTTTGACACTTGGATTTGTGACTTGCAGTTACTTGCCAAATTGTCAAATAAGACAGATAAAAAACATTTTAATTTTATTGTGTTAGATAAGAAAACAGAATAGTCCAGCTAATAATGGTAGAATTTTATAAAAAAAATTTTTCCCATTACCCACAGCACTGGGACCATGTCTACATATTAAGATTAATATTTATTTTCACCTGGCAACTTTTCTGGTATCTAAGGTGTCTACTCTTGCTGGCTCCTTTGGGATCAAGTATAACCCTTAACTCCCTCCCTGAGCCCTGGGAGGGAGAACTCATGGACTGTGGCTAACCAGCTGTGGGACACAGCAGAATCCTGGCGGGAGGGAAGTGGCCAGCTGAAACTGGGTGTGTGTGGCGGGGAGGGAGCAGTGAGACTGTAAATATGTGGGATAGTTAAAAACCGTGGTAGAGATCTGAAAATGGGGGCTTGGCTTACAGCACAGAAGGCTTGGCTTACAGCTTACATTACCAGAGGCTAGTGAGTAAGGATTTTAAAAGAAGAAAGTATTACTAATTCCTAGAGTTTCATGGAGAAGAGGAAGAAAATAAAAGAAAGAAAGAAAGAAAGGAAAAGAGCAAAAAGGGCTCACCTGGAATAGCGGGGCCGTGCTCCAGCATCGGGAGCTAGGCCTCTGACCATGTTGGTGGATTCCACAGCCCCGTCAGGAGGCAGAGGATGCCTGTTGTATGGTTTTCTCCCTTTTAAAAAAATAACTTCCTTGAGAGCAAGGGAATGCTATAGAATTCACTCATTTAAAGTATACAATTTAGTGGCTGTTAGTAAATTGGTAGTGAGCGTTCATTACTATAATGAAATACCCAAGGAAAGGAATTTATACAGGGAAAAGATTTGTTTTGGCTAATGGCTCTGGAGCTTCCAATCCAAAACCAAGTGTCCCCATTCTTTTGGCTTCTGGTGAAAGTTCTACATCACAGGAGTGTGTGTCAGAGCAAGGCCACTAATAGCCTGAGCCCAAAAGCAAAGAGAAAGACTAGACAGGCCATAGTCCCAAACCCCTCAGAAGCTAAGGGAACCAGGTTCCTAAGAGTCTCCTGTATGGCTCCACCTCCCAGAGGTCCAACCACCTCTCAAGAGATCCTCCTGCACCCAGCTCTTAACACATGTATGATTGACAGTCTTCCAGGTTATCTTCCAAAGCGGTTTCATCGTTTATGTCCTGCAGCGGCGTCCGAGTTCCCTTCCAACCTACCCCACCTTTCACGAGTTTTCACCTTTCAGCTTTACTCAGCTTCTTTTGCATGACAAAGTGATACAACGCTACACAAATTGCATTTTTGGCAAAAACCCCCACTGTTATTAATATTCTAAAAAATGATTACTTTCTGCTTCCTGATGCTACTGTAAGCAGGAGCCGATTCTCTTTGCCAGGGTGTACTGGGATAATTTGAATGATGAGGAAAAATCCAATGCTAAGTGTGAAATACATAAAAAATATTCCTATATTGCCACTTAAAGAGTAAACAGCCTGAAGTCTCCCTACACCCACCATCCATGAACTAGCAAAATCAACCCAAGTCAGAGCTGTGAGACAGGCCACTTTGAGGTGAAGGTCCAGTAGCACTTCTACTTTCTGTCACCAAAGATGCATCGGCCTTTTCTTATTGTCTCTGCTCTGACACCATCTGCCTGTCCTCTGGTCTGGAAGATGCTAGGGCAGAGTGACCTTGGCTGGAAGATGCCAAGCCAGAGTGGCCTTGGCTTTCTTCTTGTCCACTGAAGCTCTGGCATCTGCCACAACTGTTTTTTGCAAATATTTGTTTCACAAAAGAGCAAGGAAGGTTTTCCACTAGAGCTTTTTGTTGTTCCTGTTTTCTTACTGAGATTTGCATTGAATGCACAAATTAAGCGGCACCGATGTGTTTGCTTGTTATGAAAGGCCCACACTGCTCCTTAGCATTCTGACGTATCCCAGAACAGGCTTATTTGAACAGCATGTGCCTTCCTGAGTCAGCAGATGCTGAGGTGCTTTGAATGCGGGTCTGGAAACAATTCTAGTCTCCCTAGCAGAGGCGAGAGTGTAGCCAAGACAGCTTTTCTGACTTTGGGAAGCTCCGATTCTGTCAGTCATTTTCTGTTCTTTATCACAGCTTTTCAGAGGAAAAGGCTGTTTTCCTGTGTGTGAGAACACTGTCTCCAATCTAATAATGCTCCATTGTCTTTCTGTCCCATTAGTGCGCAGGAAACCACCTGCCCATTTGAGATCAGAGCCTCAGATGTCAAAGTGCCTCATTTTATATAGACATACAGCTGTCAGACTAGGCGTCAAAAGCTCCCCTTTCATAAAAACAAGTCATTTTTATCGATGCAACTGTGAAATTTGTATGAATACCAGCATCCGCATGAAATGATCGACTTGCTTCTGAAGTTTTCACTATTTTAATGGTGACTTGGTTCTCACCTCTTCCTCAAACATCCTAACCCCTGCTCCCCTCCTCTCCGGTCCTATTCCCTGTGTACTGTAGTTCCCATATTAGAAATTTTACAGTGGTTTCCGTGGGCCATGTTTGAGTGATGTTTGGTTTTATACACAATGCACACAATGTACACGATGTTTTAGGGTTTAGTGGTCAGTATTTACCAATATGGCTTGGTTTCTAAATTTTCTTGAAAATCAGGCTCTAGCCACCTGCACATTCTCCCAAAGGTGAATGTTATGGGAACCTTAAGATGGCACCGGGGACCCCTGCTTTCTGGCGCGCACACTTGTGTTGACTCTTCCCACTGCGCATGAGCTTGCCACAGTGGCTCACATCAAACACATGGCCTTGGGCGTGGATCCTTGTCTCTTTGACTCTTAAACTAGAACCCCAGACACCTGAATTGTGACAGACCGTGGGCCAGAGGCCCAGTTAGATCATGATTGGATTTCTGGTTCAAAGGAATACACGGGTCGTTTAAGTCAGTAACTTTTGAGGTAAGCTATACAACCAGTGCAGTAACTACCATGATGCCTGCAGCACACTGTGGAATTACTCCATCTGTCCCATTGCCACAGGATGACGTAGAACCAGCCTCATCCACCAGTTATGTGGGCCGCGCTGGTGTGTACTCTTCCTCCCTCACCCTGCACTCCCTTCTTAGGCCTCAGTCCCTCATGAACTTTCAGCAGTCCTCCTGCCTCTTGAGTGCTGGGATTACAAATGTAAGCCACCATGCCCGGATTGTGGTATGTGGTTATCAGGGATCAAACTCAGGACCTTGCACTTGCCAAGCAGATGCTAGAACCTCTGAGCTAAATCCCTGGCTCTCAAATCCCTGCTTTTGTCCTGTCTGCAAAGCTTTCCAGGATGTCTACTAAATCTGTCTCCCAGCCTCGCACTCCAGCTGCATGCCTCCCCCTCAGCCTACTACAGTCTGGCCCTACTCGCTCCAGGCATCTGAAACTCTTGTCTGATGTGCAACACACTGTGCCGGGTCACCCCTGTGGGCCGCAGCCCACAGTCGCCTCGGGTCTGCACAAGTCCCTTTTTCGACTGGTGACCGTCTCATGCTTCTGGCTCGCCTCTTTGGTGAAACCAGACCCAGCGCAGTCAGCTACCACTGTGTGGTGCCCCACAGCCTCCAGTCATGCTGCTGTCTTGGGCAGGTCCTTTCCTGGTGTTCTCCAACAATGTTGCCTAGCTCAGAGAGGGTGCTCAACTCGTAAAGTTTCCACAAAGCAAAGGATGATCCCACTGCTTCCTCTTAAAGCTGCCACTGGGTGAGTCTACTACTTAGCACTGGGCCCCTCAACTCTCTCTTGTTCATCCCATAGGAAGCAGCTTAAGTGTCTTCCTCAGAGACCAGGCCCCAACCCTGTAGGCTACGGGAACAGCCCTGGCGAACCTCATACCCTTGGACCCACTGCATGGAACTCTGGTGGTCTGGTTAGGCATTAGGTCGATAAGTCTTTACAGCTACCCAAGCAGGCTCATTCTTACTTTACAGATGAGAAAACTGAGCTTTTGCACCTGGGCAGTCCGACCTTTAGCTCAGATCCTCACAGTTCTTTGGGAATCTTGCATTGAGGATTTGAGATCACAGAGAGAGGCTCCACAAGGGCTCTGTTTCTGCAATACCCAGAATAGCTCATCATGACCCAAGGTGACTGCTACATAAGTATGTGTTGAGTGAAGTTTATAGAGAAGGAGCTAAGCTCACAGTCTCCTCAGTCTTCCACTCTTCTGCTACATCCTCCCCATTCCAAAAGCCACTCGTGTTGTCAGGGTCCCCAGGGTCCCCAGGGCTCGGAGTGAAGGCATGTTACAAAGGGCCCCAAATGTAACTTTTAATATTTGTTCCTGTGTGGCATGGGCAGCCGTGGATGCCAGAGAGTTTTAGAAACATGAGTTTTAAGGCAGATGGCAGCTCTGGAAGAATGGAAACCACGTTGCAAAAGCTGGTGCCCCTCCCCCCATGGGCTGTTGGGTCTCTTTTGCCTTTGCCGTCACTCTGAAAAAAAACCAGAAAGATGAAACCTCAGTGTTGTTTTCATCTGCATCTCTCGAATGACCAATGATGTTGAGCATTTCTTCATATACTTCTTAGCTGCTCTTACTTCTTCCTCTGAAAAATATCTGTTCATTTCAGATGCCCATTTTTGAACTGGCTCTTTAAATTGGGTGGGCTGATTTTTTTGAGCTTTTTATATATTCTAGATAGTAGCTCTTTGTCTGAGGAACAGCTGGTAAAGATGTGTATATGTAATGTACCAATAAAGATTTCAATTAAAAATAAAGTCAGAAAGGCTCTCTGCATTGTCTCTGTTCTTGAACATTCCTGTCAGCAGGCTCTCTTCTTTCCCTGAACATTCACGAGCCACTGCTGTTGCTGACTAAATGCACTGCTCAGCCCTGTTGCAGTCATGAGTCTTGGCCAGTGCCGAATTCTGAAAGCCAGGAGAGCTGCTGCCGTAGGAAACGAGACATCTCCAAATGACTGGCCCCACTGCAGTCTGTAAAAACCTGGACTCCCTACTGATGTGGATTGCCTATTCTGTTATTACAAATGTTGGAGAGAAATTTTCATTATTTGCAAAGACAGTTAGCTCCCAAATACTTACGATTACCTCGGGAAAAGATGAACTGTTCAGCTATAGGATAGTTGCTGTCATGTGTGAGTTCAGCCACCTGATTTCCTGCAAAATGTTGATGGGTCTGTGAGCCCCGCAGTGGGTGTGGAAGCTCTGCTGACATCTGACTTGGGCAGCCACAGCCGTTTACAACTTTGCAGATTGTTAAGTCTGGGAAACATGGCACGTTGTAAGAAACTGATGCAGCCAGTCTCACATGTTAGTGAATGAGCCGCCAGCTCACTAGATGGCGTATTTTGAGTCTCATATTAAAAGCAACTTGTTTTAACACAGCTAAAGTCAGATTTGCTACAGCAGCTCACAGGTAAGAGAGCTAGGAGGTAGGAAAAATCCAGTGTGGGCTAGAACAAAGAGGAAATTCTGTATCTTAAACTAAACACTGGAAGGGATTTCATCTCAGCTCTGCCATTACTTGCTGTGTGGGTCCTTTAGCCGATCACTGGCCTTGTTTTCCTATCTCTAAAATAAAGTTAATGATATTCGCTTTATAGGGTCGTTGTAAGGGCCAGATGCAAGGATGTGAGTGTATGGGCTGATCTGTCCCCCTGAGCTCCCTGAACCTGGGATTGTAATCTCACCACAGCCCACTTGATGTTCACGTTCTGCTGCTGTCCTCCCAGCCGAAGGAACTCCACACTCTCCAGGCTCCTCCTATCCCATCCTCCCTCTGCTTGTGTTGCACTGTTCACTGGTCGGAGTAGACAAGGAGGAATGAATAAGCAGTGCCAGAAATGCTTGGGCGAGAGTGAAGCACTGGTCCTTGGCTGGTTCCCAACCTCTGTACCATGCACATTAGTGTCCTAATGCACCTGTTGAATTGTTGTTGGATGGTCATCTCCTCTGACCCCACAATGGATCATAATGAGCCACAGCCTGGGGTCCCCAACCTGGGTGTGCAGGATCCCAGGAACATGGGCTGCATGGCATTGGGGGTGGTGCTGAGCCTCTCCGACAAAGCTGCCTGCTCCTGAGTCCTTTCCTGCCCTTGCCAGCCTTGGGCTACAGCCGCTTTACGTAGGAAATGAGGGTGTGAATAGTACTTCCCTACTGTGAGCATCGGTGTTCATAGCAATGTCAACATTAGTATTAGTTCTGCTTTTTGGTCACGGAAAAGAACTTGTTCAGAGTAGACTGCACTGGCTACAGAATAGAACCCGTTTGAAGAAGGTTGAGTAGAAGGACTGTGAAATAGGTCTGAGAGTTCGATAGGATTGTGGTGTGACCCCTATAGTCAAGTACCATGGAACTAGAATGTCACTTGTCTTACTCCTGAGGTAGACATGGACACACACGCGCACACACACGCACACACACACACACACAGGATGTCTCATCTCTTCTCTGTCTACATTCTCCCCATCCAGCAATCTCTATCCCCTGTGGTTTCTGCTTCACCATACAGTTTCAGCATGTGGTGTTAAGCTCACCATGAGCTGGCTAACTCTGTGCCTGACTCTAATGAATCTTAAATGTTGTTAATTTGTACTACATGTGGGAGTGTATGCCTATAATCCCAGAACTCAGGAGGCTGAGGGAGGAGGACTGCTGCAAATTAGAAGCCAGCCTGGGCTACATGCTGAGTTTCAGGACAGTCTGTACTACAAAGTGTGGCCTTGTTTCAAAACAACAAAACAACAATGTCCAGCTTTCATAGTCAGGTGATGATAACCACTGCATTTCAACTAAATTCCAGAGACACGCTGGGTGAGTTTCTGGCCAGATGGTGGACAAGTTCTTCTGGGCTCGGACAGGATGGCTCCCAAGGTCGTTGCAGAGACTGGTGAATCTGGTCTCAGCAGACTGGAAGCCTCTGTCCAAGGAGGGCAAGTGGGTCCAGTAAGTGGGAAGCAGGAATCCACTGGAAATAACAATTTCAGATGCTAATTTCTACTTTCATTATGAAAACTGTTACTTCTAATTTATAAAGAAAATATTTACAAAATATATCATTCATTCTGCAATATTTTATAACAATTTTTATATAAAAGTAATATATACGTACTTTATAACTTTTAGAAAATAAAAGTGATAAATTAAAATAAAAATTCATCATGCCAGGTGTGGTGGCTTATGCCTGTAATCCCAGCACTCAGGAGGCAGAGGCAGGAGGACTGCTGTGAGTTCAAGGCTCGGCTGGGCTACATGATGAGCTCAGGGCCAGCCTGAACTACAAAAGTGAGACCCTGTCTCAAAAAAATAAATAAATAAAAATAGAAATTTATCTCAATCTCTGCACTTAGAGATTAACCAAATTAACAGTTTTATACATCTGACCCAGGATTTTGCAGTTGAGGGGATATTACAATATTATTTCTTAGTTTGAATTTTCCTGGAACAAATTCTGAAGTAAAGATTTACAAGCATAAAACTTACTTATTTTTAACTGACATATAAATATTACACTAATTTGTGAGGCAGTGAAGTGTACAGAGTTGCGTATATAATACACATTATATAACAATTAAATTGTGATCGCATATTCATTACTTCAAACATTTGCAATTTCTTTGTGGTGGGAACAGAAATCTTATCCTTTGCAGCAACACGATGACCTACAGGGAATTATGTTAAGGGAGAGAAGCCAGACATAGACAAACACAGCCGGATTTTAGTTATGTAGAATCTTAAAAAGTTAATCTCATAAAAGTAGAGAGAAAGATACTGGTTAGTGTTGTGAAGGTTTGAGTGGAGGAGGAGAGGTTGCTCAGTGCACATGAAGTTCATTTCTTTCCTTGTCTAGTTAATGATTGTGGTTCTGGGACTCAAACCACGGCCTTGCGCATGCCGGGTAGACCCTCTACCACCTAGCTGCTTCTCCACCTACGTAGATTTTAAAGTGATTTTAGAAAACACGAGCAAGAAAACAGGAGAAGAAATTAATGAAAAGGCAAGTGTCCCAGTCACCATATTACTCCTTAGTAGTAAAAATCCATGTTGTTTTACACAAGATTTTCTGCATCAGGAGTCCAGAAAGGGCCGAGCGATGAAATGGACCAGGAACCTCAGACTCTGCTGGGCCGGGCAATGGCGATGGCCACTCACGTTGCCAGCAGTGGGTCCTGAGGGTCAACCTGCACCACAACCAGGACATGAGTCATGCTTCTCACCCAGTGTTTGGTTTCTCTCAGGATGAGTGTCCCCGAGAAGCAGACAGAACTGGCAGCCTTTCATCATCTAGCTTTGAAAGACACACACAGTCACTTTTACCTTACTTCTTTATTTGAGCTCTACTGCAATTAGGCGTATCTTCCGAGGACAGAGGGGTCCTGAGTGAGCTGCCCTGCCTCACTCCTTTATTCAAAGCAGTTACGTGGTAAAAAAAAAAAAAAGAAAGGCAGGGACGTAGAACAATTACTTACTTTATAGCAGTTCTGAGGAGCCAAAGCTTCAGAAAAATCACTGCAGAAATGAAGTCAAAATAGCATGTAATTCACTCACTAGATGATGTGTTGAAATCAAGACTGACTTACCAGAATACTGAAATCTTGGAAATTTTGAATGCAGCAAACATCTCAGAATTGTCCCTTGAAATGCTGAAGAAGCTGAGGTTAGGGCTGGAATGTGTGAGGGAGAAGTGGAATTGCCCTGGGAATTGATGAGCGGCCTACACAGTGGCTTGGTACACATTGCTGGTGGAAGGAGGGAGGGAGGAAGGAAGGAGGAGGGAGGGAGGAAGGAAGGAGGAAGGAGGAAGGAAGGAAGGAGGAAGGAAGGAAGGAGGAAGGAAGGAAGGAGGAAGGAAGGAGGGAAGGATGGAAGGAGAGAAGGAGGAAGGAGGGAGGAGGGAGGAGGGAAGGAGGAAGGAGGGAAGGAGGGAAGGAGGGAAGGAGGGAGGAGGGAGGAGGGAGGAGGGAGGCCACCGGCAGAGAGCTCCAGGTGCTCACAGCAAACAGCTGCCAAGAGCAGTGCTGTGTGTGGAGACCAACACCCTGGGCTCTGAGGAAGGGGCGGGCTCTTCTGCTCCAACAGATGGTATCCATCTTCTTCATAGTTAAATATTCATCGTGACAACTTTTAATGGTTACTTTTCTTTGAATAAAGCTGAGACCTGAAAGGAGGAAAAAGCACATCTCTGTTCCCTAACTTTAAACCATTTCCCTCTCTTTGTAATAAACTTTCATCTCTTTCTTCAAGACTTCTTTTCTGTTTGAACCACCATTACTCTCTGTGCATGATTAATCTGCTATGATAAGAAAATGGAGGTCAAGGTGACCAGCCTGAGTTTTGTCTTTCCCTATCTACCCATTCCTCACAGCGAGTCCTGTTCTCATTTCCTTTCTTCCAGTCTCAGAATAAGGGATTCATCTCCAGGCCATCTTTAACCGGCTAGTCTCAGACTGAATCCCAGCCCCACCAAGGGCTGCCTGCCTCCTGCTGGCTCTTTTCTATTACCTCTTTCTCTTTCTCCTTCATTTCACCCTCTCATGTTTTGCTTTTGTCTATGATGGTTGATTGAACAAGAGAAGCTCAAGTAAATGGCTCACAATTCCTGCCCATCCTGGGGTGACTGTCATGTGGATGGTATAAAGGGGAAATGAAGAGGGACGGATCAGCTTCAGTTTCTCCAGAGGAGCCTAGTATTGGAGGTCATCTCGTAGTGCACGGGACCATGCAGTGAGCTCCAGATCGTCACCTCAATCCTCCAGACCTCCCGTGCTCACACAGACTCTCTGCACTCGTCCATGTCCGACTCTGTGGGCAGCCGTTGGAGGCCACTCTTGTAAGGTGTTATATGTATTTGTATATCTTATGTCTGTTTCTCTAGTACATTGACTGATACAGATTTTGGTACTAGGACTGACTCTAGAGAAACAAAATTGTAAAGATGCAATTCCATAATGGCTTAGGGATTCCTGGCTTTTTAATTTGATAGATCTAAACATGCCATGGTCTCTCCTAACTCTTTGGAGAATACTGATCGTCTGTGGTGTAAACTGTTAAAGTAATATGCAGTGTAGATCCATCTGACTAACCTAATGAACCACTTGTGAGATGTAAGGAGTTTAGCAGCTCCATACATGAAAGTTTTGACTATTTTTGGCAGAGTGGAACACATAAAGATGCTTCCTGGTTGCTCTTAACATCTTTGGACAAATTAAGGAAGGAAAACAATGACCTCAAAACCTCCATAGAAAATGTACAATCTTTTGACTATGAAGACAAATTAATTTTTTAAAAAGGAAACTCAAAGATTCAATTTCCCAGCTTCAGACCCACATAAGAAATTTTAAAATTTCTAAATGTATCCTGAAAGAAAATCTCCTTTTAGCTTCAGGGCCAAGACTGCAGAAACCCAACCATAGACCTTCATATTTGATTGAACAAACTACAATTTAAGTTTAGTGATCAGCCTAAAAGGATACCCCAAGCAAAAGTGAGGGCCTGGATTGAAAAAGAATGTGAACCCAGTCCTGTGAACTGGGATGGAGGTATGTGGGGGATCCTGATGAAGAGGAGGATGTTGGGCTCCTAGACTCTAAGGAGATCATTTTGCCAGAGGAAGAGATTTCCCCACCCACAGTGCAGAAGTATCCCTGCTTTCCCTGCTGTGGTGTTGGCCTCTCCTCCTCTACCTGGAAAAACTAATCCTGTGCAGACAAAGCATGATCGCCCTCGGTGGCAATTCACTTTTGCCTCTAGGCCTATAACGTGGCCTTGATGGCAGATGGCTCTTAAGGGTGAGCTGCACAATGTGACTCAAGCATGGGTCCACTGCTCTCCCAAGGGACATCTCAAGTTTTCTAACTTAGAAGCCAAGGCCTGACGGGCAAGTGCAGGAGTCGGTCTTCTAGGTGAGAGATAACAATGGCAAAAATCTACACCCTGCATCTGGCTGAGTCTGTTGGTTTGGGCCTCTTAAGCAGGGATTCTGAATTTAATGCTGTAGCTCATGGAGTAAAGAAAGCTGCTAACAGTTTACTTGGCTGGTTGGCAGAAGTGTAGATCAAAGGATGGCCCAGGCTAGAGATGCATGTAGATGAGGTGGCTCAGGGCCTGAGGGAAATGCGACTGTGGAGAGGATATACTGTGTTAAGCCTAATCTTCCATACTGAAGTGATGCAGAAAATGTCCCTCCACTAACACCCTGAGAAACAGATTCACACAGGGAGCAACAGCACTCCTGAAGAATCCCATCTTGGCTCTTCTCTGTGTGCCAGACCTCACAGTGAGGACCACAGTTACTCAGCTGGAAAACTTAAGGGCAGTTGAGGGTCTTGGAGTGGCAGAGGTCAGGCAGCAACACTGAACTGCCAAAAGCTGGGGGCACCTACTGACCTACTGGACAGCAGAGCAGTGACCAGGATGATCGGACATGTGTAGACCTGGGATGATGGCTCATCTGCCACAGTGTTCCCCAAAGTGAGATAGATGGGAAGCCAACAAAAGTTTTTCTAGATTTATATAGTAAAAAAAA
Organism: Petromus typicus; assembly: GCA_004026965.1. Lineage (NCBI taxonomy): Eukaryota > Metazoa > Chordata > Mammalia > Rodentia > Petromuridae > Petromus > Petromus typicus. The sequence continues at coordinate 30,457 of PVIR01005632.1, read as the reverse complement.
AGTTACGAGCAAGTGAACAGAAACGTATTTCAAATCATGGTAACAGGGAAACGCAGCCCCTCAAACAGTCCCAGATCTGCGCCAGTTCACAGACCCAGAGCCCTGTATGAAGGGGAGGCCATGTCCCCTTTGGGAAGACCCTGTCCACCAGAGATTCAGACGGCCATCCTTCTCTCGTTCTTCCCAGAGGAGCTTAAGGCCTTTCGCCCTCATAACTGTACACTGAAGGAAAGGAGATGATTCGATGTTATGGGGATACTGGATACTGATTCTGAACTAATACTGATTCTTGTGCATACAAAATGCCATTGTGGCCCTCCAGTAAGAGAAAGGCCACATGGGGGTCAGGTGACCAGTGGGGTTTAAGCAGAAGTCTGACTCACTGTGGTTCAGTCGGTTCTTAAACCCATCCTGCAGTCACCTCTCCCATTCCAGTATGCACAGTGGGGATAGATATGCTTAGAATTAGGGAATACCTATTTCCTACTCTGTAGCGTGAAGGCTGTTATGGGTGGAAAGGCCAAATGGAAACCATTAGAGTTACCTTTGCTTGATAAAAGTAAACTGAAAAGTTTTTCATTCCTGGAGGCACAGATTTATTCCACTACTGAAAAATACTTGGGTGGTGGCACCCACCACATGTGCATTTAACTCTCCCATTGGGCCCGTGCAGAAGAAGGGTGGGTTTTGGAGAAGGAAGGTGGATTACTGTGAGCTGAATCAAGTGGTGACTCTGATTCCAGCTGCTGTACCAGATGTGGTTTCCTTGATTGAGCAGAGTAACACATCTCTGGTAGTTGGTATGCAGCTGTTGACTTGGCAAATGCCTTATTCTTCATGCCTATCCATAAAGACCAGGAGAAACAATTTGCTTTCAAATTGTTCATGGAGATCTGGATGGTTTTCTCTTCTGTGAGGCATCACACTGGTCTATTACACTGATGACATTATACTGAAAGGACCAAGGGAGCAGGAAGTGGCAACCACTCCAGACTTCTTAATAAAGAATTTGAAGGGGCCGGGGAGTTAGCTCAGTGGTTCCAGCGCCTGTCTTGCAAGCGCAAGGACCCTGGTTCGATTCCCCGGTAACCACATAACAATACTGGGTGTGGAGACCCACACCCAGCAGCAACCAGTACCCCATACCACAGTGCCGGGCGTGGTGGCTCACGCCTGTAGTCCCAGCGCTTGGGAGGCAGAGGCAGGAGGATTGTGGTGTGAATTTGAGGCTGAGCTGAGGGC
>PVIR01005632.1:0-29115 GCA_004026965.1 Petromus typicus | reverse complement strand
CAAAAACCTAAAAAAAAAAAAAAAAAAAAATTACATTGGGCCGGGGAGTTAGCTCAGTGGTTCCGGCGCCTGTCTCACAAACGCAAGGACCCGGGTTCGATTCCCCGGTAACCACATAACAATACTGGGTGTGGAGACCCACACCCAGCAGCAACCAGTACCACATACCACAGTGCCGGGCGTGGTGGCTCACGCCTGTGATCCCAGCACTCAGGAGGCAGAGGCAGGAGGATTGTGATGTGGGTTTGAGGCTGAGCTCAGGGCCAGCCTGAACCACAAAAGCGAGGCCCTGTCTCCAAAAACCTAAAAAAAAAAAAAAAAAAAAGAATTTGAGAGCCAGAGGATGGGAAACAAGTCCAACTAAAATTTAAGGTCCTTCTAGCTCAGTAAAATTTCTAGGAGTGTGGGGCATATAGATGTATCCTTTCAAAGGTAAAAGAACAGTTGTTGCTTCTGGCTCCCCCTTCAACTAAAAAAAAGGCATGATGCCTAGTGGGCCTGTAGATTTTGGAGGCAACACATTCTTCACTTGGGTGTTTTATTCCTGCCCACTTACCAAGTGACTTAGTTTTGAGTGGAGCTCAGGAAGAGAAAAGGATCTGTATCAGGTCCAGGCTGCTGTCCAGGCTGCTGTGCCACTAGAGCCGTGTGCTCCAGTAGATTCATGGTATCTGAAATGTCAGTGGAAGGTGGGATACAGTTTGCTGTCTCTGGAAGAACAGATGGACTGCAGTGGAGAGCTTCAGGATTTTGGAGTGAGACTCTGCTGTCTTCTGAAGACAACTGCTCTCCGTGACCAATAGCTTTTGGTCTGCTCCTGGGCCTTAATGGAAACTGAATCTTGACCATGGCACCCTGGGATACCATGTTACCTGAGTTGCTTGTCATAACCTAGCTTTTACCTGATCCACATCATAAAGTTGGATGTGCATAGCAATAGTCTATCATTAAATGGAAATGGTGTATATGTGATTGTGCCAGAGCAGGTCCAGTTGGTATAAGTAAGTTACATGGTAAGTTCCGCAGATGCCCATGTCCTCTGCTCTTGCTGTATTGTCTTCTGGCTCTCAGCAGGCACCCGTGACCTCATGACATATACTGTATGATCAGATATCAGAGGAAGAGAAGGCCGAGGCCTGCTTTGTGGACAGCTGTGCATGCTATGTGGTCTCTCCCACCGCGGGTAGCTACAGCAGCACAGCCCCACTCCATGACACCCTTGACAGACAGTGGTGAAGGGATGTCATCACAGTGAGAGGTGTGCCTGGTAGTACACTTTGCCTGGAAGGAGAAATGGCCAAATGTGCGACAGTACATGATTCGTGAGCAGTAGCCAATGCTCTGTCCACATGGTCAGGACCTTGGAAGGAACATGACTGGAAATTGGTGACAAAGATACTTGGGGAATAAGTACCTAGAAAGGCCTGTTCATATAGGCAAAGGATGTAAAAATAGTTGTTTCCTATGTAAATGCATAACAAAAAGTGACCTCAATAAAAGAAGACTAACAACCCAGTGGACAAGATGACCTGCTCTGAGGACAGTGATCAACCTCCTTCTTCAGCCACCCCTGTCACTGCCCAGTGAGCACATGGATAGCATGGCCATGGTGGCAGGGATGGGGGCTGTGCATGACTCAGCAACACGGCTCAGCCACTCACTAAAGCTAATTTGGCCACCACCACTGGTGAATGCCCAGTACGCCAGCAGCAGAGAGACCAAGCCTGACTGGCACCAATCCCTGGGGTGAGGTGCAACCTGCAGCCTGGTGGTAGGTTGATTATATTGGACTACGTCATCACAGAAGAAACTGTGCTTTTCCTTACTTATTCTAGATATGGATTTGCCTTCTCTGCATGTAATGCTTCCACCAAAACTACCATCTGTAGACTCAGAATATGTCACCCACCATCAAGGAATCCCACATAGCACTGCAAGGGGCACATTTTATGGTCAAAGAAGTGAAGCAATTGGCTCATGCTCACGGAGTTCACTGGCCTCGCCGTATTCCTCATCATTCAGAAGGAGCTCGATCAATAGAAAGGTGGGGTGGTCTTTTGAAAAATATAGTTACAGTGCCAGCTAGATGGCAGTAGCCTGCAGGTTGGGACAAGATTCTTCAAAAGGCTACATGTGCTTTGAATCAGCACCCACTTTATGGCACTGTCTTTCAGAGTCGGGATTCCTGGGTCCCGCCATGGAGGGGTTGAATGGTACCACTCACCATTACCCCCCATGACTCGCTAGCAAAATGCTTGCATACTGTTGCCAAGACATTATGTTTTGTGGCCTAGCCACCTAAGGGGAGAGGGTTGTACCAGGCCGTGTACCAACAACACCACCAAAGGGGGAGCTCAGACCCCCCTGCTCATTACAGTCCCTTCGTTCCTCTGAGGACAGGAGCTGAAAAGGGAGCGACCGCATTGTCAGGGCGAGTGATGCGAACTGTTGGGGACAGGACTTCTGCTCCACAACAGAGAGAAAGAGTGAAATACTTGAAGCAGAGATGATCCCTTATGTGCTTCCAAATATTTTTTTAAAATTCAAATCCTTATTGGTAGATTATGAATACACAGCATCGTCGCATTCACTATTCAGAGTTTGTACCAGAATATGACACAACTCAATTCTCATTTTTCCCCTTCCCCCCACCCTGCAACCCTCCACCCCCTATATACATAAGCTTTGTTTCCTTTTTTCTTTATTGCTATCACATTCTTTTTCCCCTCATTATTTACACCTACACCCTCTTTCCTTTTAAATATTTTCTATTTCATGATATCAACGATACATGCTATACCCTGTTATTAAAGTCAGCAACTTAATCAGGCAGAATGACAAATAGTTCAGAAACTTCAGGAACGAAGGTCTGAGTCACTGCAGCATGGAAAGACCCGAGACCTGCTGAGGTGCTTGCTGAGGGGAGTGAGCAGAGAACGGGTAGAAGAAGAAGGTGCTTCTAACTATCAGCTACAAACCCACACCACTACAGCCATGAGGGTTGTAACTGCACTAGCGTTCCTCTAGTGTGATTCTAATGTAATACAATATTGATCGACTCAACACTGGTTCTTCAGGATTGTTAAACACATTCTTCACTTAGGTGAATGTTCCAAATATGAAATGGTAAAAATAAGCATCACACAAAGAAAAATGACCTTCAATTTCTGGGGAGAGAATTACTGCAACTCCCATTTGTTCACAGGATAGTTATAACATGTTAGATGTAACTGCAACCTTGTTTGTGTATCTGGAGATTACAGCTTTAAAAACATGTCTGGTTGTCACATGGACAAGGGTGGATCATGACAGTCACTTGTGTCAGCTTGAGTAAAAGAAGCTCAACTAAAAGAGCTCAGCAGCTCCGCACCCAGGGCAGCTGGTCACCTGGATGGTCCAGAGGGCGAACAAAGAAGGGTGGCTTTGCTCCTGTCTCTTCAGAAGAGCTCTTGCTTCCTTCACCTGCGTTCCGGTCATCTCCTGCCTCCAGTTTGAACTCTTGAGCCTCTGGTGCAGACCCATCTGCCTTCTGACTCAGACTCGCACAGGACACCACAGGGGGCTCCAGAAGTCATATATATATATATATATATGTTTGCATATATATATGCATACATACATATATGCATATATACATATATGCATATATATGTTTCCATATCTTGTGTTATATCTGTTTCTCTAACAATGCTGAATGATACACCCTCTAAACACATCTATACTTTTCTTTCTTTAATGGAGTTTATTGGTACATTTTAGGTATACATTATAATTACATTCATCACTGAGAATTTGTACCTGTACATGCTATATCTTGATTATTATCTTTTCCATTCGCCGGACCTCCTGTCAGCCCCTTCACCACCCCATCTATGGCTTTCATCAGGCTAACATGGACGACTTTACTCCACGAGCAACTGTGCAGTCTCTGTCACTACTCTTGCCCCTTCCCCTGTTCTGCACTTAGGCTCAACTTCTGATCTCACGTGGTCACGTCCAGCACCAACTGCTAACCCTGAAGGATGTGTTCAACTCTGTGGCTTAGACCCCTGCTATGAGTCCCCTGCTCGCTCTCGCCCTAGAGCTCCTCACTCGGTCTCCACAGCAGAGCTACCCTGGCCATCAGCACACCTCACGGGCATTCCTGCCGCTGTGTCAGCCAGCTCCAAACGCTGCTCTTCCCTGCTCACCGCCTGCATTCTGACTACACTTTCTGCTTAAGTGACCTTATCCTTTTTCGTGCTTCATCTTATTAGGGTTGATGGCCAGATGACTTTATAACCCAGAGTGTTTCAAATCTTGCAGAAGTAATGTGAGCATATACCGAAAACTATGTGCTTGTCCCATAGACTCTGGGACAACACTTATTATTAGACAAATAAATGTTTGGAAATAGTTACTATAAGTAGGATTTTCAGAAAGAGCTATAAAAACTCTCATGTATGTTCAGGTCACATTTTGCTTTGAAAAGGCTAAGTTCTTGTCGGGGTTTGCCAGCAAGTGACATATTTACCCCCAGCCCCAGCCCACTGCAGGTACGGACACACACTACTGCTGAGTGGAGAACGCTCTCTTTTCATGCTGCGGCTCCCCCTGGAACTTCAGTTGTAGGTATCGAGGAGCCTGGTAGATACCTATACCAAAAATCAAACTCTGCTCACTCAAGGGTGAATCTTTCCCCTCTGTCTCCTTAGACTTAGTCCCTCAAGAAGCAGACTCTGAAGCAGGTATCTATGCACAAGACCCTTGTTTGGGGCCATACCCAGAAAACAGCATCTGTAAGCCAGCGAGGAGGCAGGGCTGGGCGCGGGGCACAGCAGAGGCTTCAGCTGGTCCTGCAGGGAGCTTGAGGGCCCAGAAATTTCCTGAATTAGGACAGGGCCTGCTTCTAGGGCCTTGCCTTAACCTCTCACTCAGAATGGCCTGCCTGGGGCAACCGGGCACTTACCTTGAGCAACTCAGCTCCCTCTAGCCACAGAAGCTTTATCTTCAGGCTGAGGGCTCCATGTGAAGAGCATGAGGGCATGAATGTGCCCTGAACATTCTCCTCAAGTGAAGGGCACGCGCCATAGCATGCCCTGCCCATTCTCCTCCTATGTGCTGCGTCTGTGATCTACCCAGGACAGTAAAAATAGCTTCGAGTCACCCTAGGCATCTCTGGGTTTTTGCTGTTGTTACCACCCGTGTATCAAACACACACCATGTCCTACTAACTTACCCTCTAAATACACTTTTAAAACCCTCCTCATCTGGTCCATCCTTATGTGCAGACTCGCACTGTCCCTTCCTTGCCTGGACTGTTCCCTGCTCTCCCATCCTTCTCTTGGTTACTCTGGCTTTTTGTCTGTGAAGTGGGATGAGTTATGTAAAACACAGATCTGGGCATGGAGTTTTGCTGTGAAGTTTTCTAGTTGTTTACCATTGCAATAAGTGCCATTCTTCTCGGTTTGTCCTAAAGGGCCCTTGTCTGTCTCTACTCAGCACCTGTCCCACAGTCCAACATGAACATATTGCACTCAGGACTTTGTCTTGGCCCCTTTACACTCCATGCTGCTTCTTGCCTTCAGACAGGGTCTCACTTTGCAGTTCAGGCTGGCCTGGAAGTTAGGCTTGCACTCAGCAATCCTCCTGCCTCTGCCTCCCGAGTGCTGGGATTACAGGCGTGAGCCACCATGCCTGGCACTGTGGAGTGTGGTACTGATGATAGCTGGTGGGTGTGAGTCTCCACACCCAGTATGGTATGTGGTTACTGGGGATCAGACTTGCGGTTCCAAGGCAGGTGCCAGAACCACTGACATAAAAACCTAGCCCAGAGCTGCTGTTCTTTGATCTATGTGTTCTTCATTCTTATGAAATCACCCCGTTAAGGCTAGAGTCAGTTATCTGTTGTCTTAGGGATCCCCTTCAACCCCCATCCTCACTCTTGGGTACCCCCTTTCTGTACATCGTAATCTCCTGTGCTCTGAGCACACGCTGTTATAGTCAGGCGTGTGTCCTATGATTTGTAAACACACACTTCTCATCCCTCCCACCAGCAGGGACAGGGACATCACAAGTCCTCAGTAAAAGTGTGGTGAATCAATAATATAAGATTGTGTTAACTCTGAAAGCCATAGTTAGTCAAACTTGTTTAAAGCAATACACAGCAGATGCTGAGAATGCTTCACTGGGTGATTCTATTGGTATGTAATCGTCCTAGAGCATACTATCTGTCATTAAGGCAATTTTATCTTATGAGGTCACCACTGGTGGTGTGTATAGTCTGTCACTGTCCAAAATGTCATTATGCAGTGATGTTGTAAGCTATGTCTTTAAGCTATACCACAATGTCTTCAGTGTCTGTTCCTGTAGTAATTATAATAGCTAATGTGTGTTAGAATTTCACAAGTGCTAGGTCCTGTGCTAAGGGATTCACTCCACTTTCTCATTTTCTACCTAAACAGTCTGAAGAGGAAAGTATTCTTTCTGGCATTTTCTTGATAAAGACACTGAGATCTTGACTGTTTCACTAAGCTGTTCAAAGTAGTATACACAGCTAGAAAGTATAGAAGTGAGCTTTGACTCCGAGATTCCTGAATCCAGAACATAAGTTAACTACTAAATACTCATAAAACTCCCAATCCAAAAAATAAACAAACAAAGCTTGTAAGACTCTAAATAGCATAGTTCTCTCCTCTTGCTACGTTACTCGAGCGCCCTGCTGTTTTCTGGCAACCTGAAAGCCCCAAGCTCTTTCTAGCCTCTGACTCACCCACTTAAAGTCTCATTATCTCTGTTTAAATGTTATTTCTTCCTGAAAGGGTTTTGAAGTAAGTCACCATTATTATGTGTGACATGTCCTCAATCGTCCATGGCATTTTTTGAGTGGAAGTATTCTTCTTTCAATTAGATGTAATTCATAAAGGTCCCTGACAGAGCAGAGTGAGAAGAATGGGTCTGCATGTGCTCGGTCACCCTACACTTCATGTTAGAAGTCAAAGCACTCAGACCCGAAGGAGTGAATGAGTGACAGGTGGGTTTGCTATCGTCTAGCAACATAAATGGGGTTTATAAGCTGAGGAAACCTCTGCCCACACCATAGTGATGAATGAGAATGAATGTTGTGGAAAATATGTTACAAACATCTAAGAAAAGTTTTCTTTCCTAGGAAGGGAAAAACACACATCTACCACGAAATTAGCACTTGCCAGGAGATTTTGTGCTATGAACTTTGCAAGTTTGATTCATCATTTTACTGTCCTTAAGATGATCACATTGTAAAGAATATTTAACAGAAGCCAAACCACACTATTAAATTAAGTTATAGATATCTAATTAAATAAAGTAAGACAGCCAAGTCAAAAAACTTGTTGAAAAGATTCAGAAAAAAAACTGTCCTTAAGATGATCACATTGTAAAGGATATTTAACAGAAGCTAAACCACACTATTAAATTAAGTTATAGATATCTAATTAAATAAAGTAAGACAGCCAAGTCAAAAAACTTGTTGAAAAGATTCAGAAAAAAAACTGTCCTTAAGATGATCACATTGTAAAGGATATTTAACAGAAGCTAAACCACGCTATTAAATTAAGGTATAGATATCTAATTAAATAAAGCAAGACAGCCAAGACAAAAAAGCTTGTTAAAAAGACTCCTCAAACAAGGAGGACTTCCTCATTAAAAGACTTGGAACAAACTTCAGACTCCTATACATCTCTTACAACTTCACAAAGTGGCCCTCAAAAAATTTGATGTGAAAATGTCTTGAGCAAAAAATATCAGCACTTTCAGGGGATAAAGCAGGAATGAGGCTTTTTGTTTCTTCAAGGAAATAATGTAATATACTGTGGAAATTAGGAGTCCAACTTCAAGAAACAAAATTTTTGGTTTAAATCATCACTGTAATGCTATCTGTGCAGGCTTCGACTAGTGATTTCATCTCTTTTCCTAATATTCAGTTGATATTTGATGGAATCAACTAGCGTGGACCTCCATGGAGGGTTAACTGTAGCTACACATACTTCATTGACTTGCTGTGAGTATTTTATAAAATACATACTATATGGTGTATTTAGCACCTTGTGACACATAAAAGATTCTCAGAAATATACTAACCAATTGTATTATGGCATAGTTATTTTTATCAATGGAAGTGGAAAGTGACTGCTACCTTACAGTTATTTACATCGTGTTAATTAATTATCTATTAGGAGCTCCCTGAAGTAGGTGGATTATGACATATTTTCACATCTTCTGTGAAAATAGGAGTAAAGGAGAAAGAGAAGGAGGGAGAAAATGGTACAGGAAGAAGACAGAGCCCCAAATGACTTCCAGATGCAGGGCAGAGAGGGACACCCTTGATGGGTCAGTTGGCCACCATGGTTGTCCCAGCATCGATTGTCAATCACATATTAGACCAATGCAGAAAAGCCAACAGAAATCATTCCAAATGCTTAATGCATATAGGCCAGTACCATATCAAAGACATCACCACCCACAATGAAGTTTGCAGAGGTTAAAGGGCTGCAAGTGTTTGCATGAGATTTCCTCTGACTGTATGGCATAATTTGCCTTGAAGGAAATAACTTTCTGAGAGTACAGAGATGAGGATCACTGCAGGCATCTAGGAAAACCCTTCTTCTTCTTATTTTTTTAAATCTCCAGTTATTCTACTATGGTACACTTCATAAAACCCAATATTTGCCATACCAACCATTCTTAACTGGACAGGTCAGTATAATTCAATGTACCCATAACGTTGTTCAAACGTCACCCCACTCATTTCTGAAACTCTTTTGTTCTTGCATATTGCAACTTTAATTCCATTAAGCAGTAACTCTCTCCCCAGCTCCTGAGGATCCCATTCTACTTTTTATCTCTCTGATCTTTACTACTCTAAGTACCTCCAATAGGTGCAATCATACAGAAGTTGTCTTTTTGTGACCAGCTCATTTTACTCACTGTGGTATTCCCAAGGTTCATCTATGTTGTAGCTTGTGTCAGAATTTCCTTTCTTCTTAAAGGACGAATAATATTTCATTGTATATCTATTATAGTTTATCCAATCATTTACTGATGGACAATTAGGTTGAGTCTACAATTAGGTTGCGTCTACATGTTACCTATTATGAACAGCATGCTATGATCATGGACATATAACTATCTCTTTCAATCCTACTTTAAATTCTTTTGAGAGTATATCCTCTCCCAAAAGTAGAATTGCTATACCAGGGCCGGGGAGTTAGCTCAGTGGTTCCGGAGCCTGTCTTGCAAGCGCAAGGCCCGGGTTCAATCCCCCGGTAACCACATACAATACTGGGTGTGGAGACCTACACCCAGCAGCAACCAGTACCACATACCACAGTGCCGGGCGTGGTGGCTCACGCCTGTCATCCCAGCACTTGGGAGGCAGAGGCAGGAGGATTGTGATGTGAGTTTGAGGCTGAGCTCAGGGCCAGCCTGAACCACAAAGTGAGACCCTATCTCAAAAAACCTAAAAAAAAAAAAAAAAAAAAAAAAGAATTGCTATACCATATGGTAATTCCTATACAACTGCATGAGGATAGTCACACTGTTTTCGACAGCAGCTCACCAACAGTGCACAAGATTCTGATTGTACTGCGTCCCCGCCAACACTTGTTTCCTTCTCTTTTTTATTTCTGGATAGCAGTCATCTTAATGTGAGGTGATACACCTTTGTAGTTTTGATTTGAATTTTCTTAATGATTCATTAGGTTGAAATCTTTTCATTTGCATGTCATCTTGGGATAAATATCTTTTCAGTTGCTTTGATGAACTTATTTTAATGTTCTGTTATTAGATGTGTGAATGTTTATAGCTGAGCACAGCCACCTTTTGGTCACTATTTAGAATATCTTTTTTATGTCCTTTTCCTTTTAATCTATTTGATTATGTAGATCTAAGATTAATTTTATAGACAGCATATTTTTGAGTCATGCTTTATCTACTCTGCCAACCTATCTTGTAATAGGAGAATTAATCCATTCACATTTAAAGCAATTACTGATAATAAAGGATACATAGCATAAGCTATAGCATTTTGCAATTTCTCTACTATGTGCTTTACAACTTTTGTCTTTCAATTATGCATTACTATCTTTTTTTGTGTTTAGTTGCTTTTTGTGATGAAATGTTTAAATTCTGATAGCTATTTTGTGTCTAACATGAGAATTACATTTAATATCTTGAAGTTATAATAATTTAATGTGAATTTATAGCATTTTCAACAACATACAGAAATTCTTTTCCCTTTTCATTACTTTCCTACCCCATCTGTTGCTGCTATGTAATTATATCTTCATGCATTGTGTGCTACCACACAATAAACTAATTCTTTTAAATACAATAGTCTCTATGACTATGTAGAAAACAAAATACAGATATATACTACTTTAGAATTTTTTTTTTTTTTTGAGACAGGGTCTCGCTTTGAGGCTCAGACTAGCCCTGAGATCACTATTGTAGTACCGATGAGCCTCGAACTCACAGCAATCCTCCTGCCTCTGCCTCTGAAGTGCTGGGATTGCAGGTGTGAGCCACCACACCTGGCATTGTGCTATGCGGTATTGATTGCTGGTGGCCATGACTCACCACACCCAGCTTTGTAGTATGTGCCTACTGGGGTTTGAATCCAGGACCTTGAGATTGCAAGGCAGGTACCGGAACCACTGAGCTAAATCCCAGGTCGCTATACTACTTTAGACTGATGGTTATTTCTCAGTCTATCTATATCTATATATCACATGTTGTATCACGTGAGAAAAATGTGGGACTCCAAACCATTGTCCAGCATAGTAGTTCTTATGACCACCGGTGTGTTTGCCTTCACAGAGACCCTGAAGGTACTGTTTAGTGCCATTTCATTTCATTCTGTCAGACTCTTCTGAGCATTTTAAAGGAGAATATGTGGATAATAAAAATACCTCCTCTTTGATTTTCTGAGAATATCTTAATTTCTTTATCACTCAGGCAGGACAGTTTTGCTGGATACAGGATTCTTGGCTGACAAACTATTTTTCTCTTAACACTATGAAATAACCAGGCTTTCTGGCCTCCAGTTTCCATAGAAATATCTGGTGTTCTTACTGAGGATCTCATATATATAATGAGTCACTTCTCTGGGTTTTTGTCATTCAGAAGTTTGATTTTTTGAATTCAAATCTTTATTGGTACATTATTAATACACATTACTATCACATTCAACATTGAGTTTGTACCAGAATATGACATGACTTGATTCTCAGTTTTCCCCTTCCCCCACCCACCCTGCAACCCCCCACCCCCTATATACATAAGCTTTGTTTCCTTTTTTTTATTTCTATCAATCACATTCTTTTCCCCTTCTTTATTTGTCCCTACACCCTATTTTCTTTTAAATATTTTCTATTTCACAATATCAACTATATACATTAGGACTCATTTACATCTTCATTTTCTCATACCAGAGAAAAGATATGATATTGGTACATCTGTAACTTATTTATTTCACTTATGAGGATGTCCTCAAGGTACATCCATTTGAGTATGAATGACTCAATCTTATCATTTTTAATGGCAGAATAATACTCCATTCTACACTTGATCTTAATCAAAAGGCCAAGAAGCAATAATACTCCATTCCATAAAACAACCACATCTTCTTTATCCAGTCTCCAGTTGATGGACATTTTGGTTGTTTCCAAAATTTAGCAATCACAAAATGAGCTGCTATAAACATAGGTGCTCGTATGTCGCTGTGATATGAATTTTTCATTATTTTTGTGTATATACCTAGTTGAGCAATGGTCGAGTCAAGTAGGACCTCCAATCCTAGCTTTTTGAAGAATCTCCACACTGATCTCCACAGAGGTTGTATGAATCTACACTCCCACCAACCATGGAGAAGGGCTCCTTTTTCTCCGCACCTTCCCCAACGTTTGCTGCTGGCTAACTCTGAGACAGCAGCCATTCTTTGTGGAGTGAGATGAAATCTCAGTGTTGTTTTCATCTGCATCTCTTGAATGACCAATGATGTTGAACATTTCTTCATATACTTTTTGGCTGCTCTTACTTCTTCCTCTGGAAAGTATCTGTTCATTTCAGATGCCCATTTTTGAATTGGGTCTTTAAATGTGGGTGGGCTGATTTTTAAAGCTCTTTATATATTCTAGATAGTAGCCCTTTGTCTGAGAAACAGCTGGTAAAGGTTCTTTCCCACATTGTTGGTTGCCTTTTCACTCTGTTGGTGGTTTCCTTTGCTATACAGAAGCTTTTTAATAGAATGAGATCGCATTTGTTGATTTTGATTTTTTTGTGCTCAATGTGGGTCCTTTTGAGTTCACCTTGGAGTTCACTGGCTTCTTGGATGTTTATATATATTTTTTGTTTGTATCTTTATCTTACACCAAATTTGGGAAATTTTCAGCCATTATTTCTTTCAGTATCCCTTCCTTCCCTTCTCACTTTTCTTTCAAGTGCTCCACAATGTGTATATTAGTCTTGTTTGATCAATCTTTTCTCACCTCTTCCTCAGACTTAGTAATTTTAATTGTCCTGTTTTCAAGTTTTCTGATCTTCCTAGTTACTTAATATCCCTTGAATCCCACTAGTAAACTATTAATTTCAGTTTTGGCTTTTGTTCGTTTACTTTCCAGCTCTGCAATTTCTTTTTGCGTTCTCTTCAGGTTTTATTTTTTATTGATATTGACATTTTATTAGCGCACACTTTTTTAGACATTCTCAACAGGTTTGGGCTTTTTGCTTGTTTGCTCATTTGTTTTGTTTGAGACAAGGTCTTTCTTTGTAGTTCAGGCTGGCCCTGAACTTGCTGTGTAGCCCAGGTCAGCTTTGAACTCAGCAATCCCCCTGCCTCTGCCGCCCGAGTGCTAGGCTTACAGCCATGAGCCACCACGTCCAGCACTGTGGTGTGTGGGGACCGGGGACTGAACCTGGGGCTTTGCGCTTGCCAGGCAGACAATGGGGTCACTGAGCTACCCCTAGCCTCTCAACAGTTTTTGATCATCTTAAGATAGTTGTTTAAAGTCTCTGTTTAATAGTTTGCAATAAAGTCTCTTTCAGACACAGATGCAATTGATTTATTCTTCACTTTGAATGGACTAAACTTTTCTGTTTCTTTTTATGTTCTGTGATTTTTTTTGTTGTTTAAAAACTGGACATCTGGGTCCAATAGTGTGGTCATGCTAGAAGGCATATTTCTACCCTTCTTTGGGGTTTGCTATTTTTAAATATTGTTTTTGGTGTATTTGTCATGTTAGGGAACCAAAGATGTCACATCTAGGGGACAAGCACCACTGATCTGCTATCCAAGCAGCCTACTGAGATCATAAACTCAGCCCCAACCAAAAAAATTAGAGGGACAAAGTTTAACGAAAGGAAGACCCTTTATTTGTAAAGAGGAAAAGGAAGAGGGATGAAAGGAGAAAACAGATAGCGACCATGATAAGCAAAAATCAGGCAAGGGGGCTCCAGAAAGACGGAGAAGCGCTGGGCCTCTGTTCTCAGCTGCTTTTGTGGGTGGAGGTCAGGAACCTCCGGGACTTGCTGTAACTACACTGGCTTCCAAGCAGCCCTGGCCATGCCATCTCTTCTGGTGGCCTACAGGCAATTTCTTTCTGTCTGTTTATTTATCTTTCACCTACTTTTCAACATTTCATCTTTGGGGTGGGCAGCCTATCAGCAAAGGGGATACCTCGTGCATAGTTACAGTTAGTAAGGGAGCTTGTGGGCGTCTATTGAAATCTGTACGTAAAGTGACTCTAGAGTGGATAACGGAGTCACCCTAGAGTAAAACATCCCCCGTTAGCTCCTCACTGTAAGTGTGTGAGAGCTTCCCCTGAAGTTAGCGCCCCTTCCCCTCCCATTTCTGTTTCCTGGCTGATCTACAGGAAGTAGGAGTTGTGGTTAGTTTGGCTTTTTGCTTCATACACTTGGCTTTTTCTCTGTGTCCTGCATGTCACCTGTTTCCTTCTATGCTATTTTGGTGCAGGTCCCAAGGCCATTTTGTGCCTTTTTAAAATCTTGTTTTTCTTTCTTTCTCTACCCCATTCTTTACCTATTTCACCAGGGAATCTCTCTAGTAAAGTTTGTTTTTAACTCCTAGTCAGGATTATCTGTAAGACCTAAGGAGGCCCTTATTCTATTTTCTTGTCTACAGCCCCCCACCCTAACTTTTGATTATTGTAGGTTGCTTCTGTGTCAATTGTCAGCTTTTAAGTGCAAATTTAAGGTCTTCTTTGGTCTTTTGCACTGAACTTCTAGATGAGTATACAGTGTTACTTTCCCTATTTCCCTGTTTATAAAATTACCTTTGGGTGTCATAGTACCTGAAATCTGCCTCCCATGGAAGAGGAAAAAGAAACATGAAGAGATGAAGAAAAGGCTCCAGCCATTTAAATCTTGGAAGTCGCCCCAGCCTGAGCAACAGCAGTGGCTGCTGCATCTTCCTCTCCACCTCTGTGACCAGAAGCACTGACCAGCAGCAGTCCCTCCAACCCGGGAAGACAGGGAGGAGTGTTCTTGTCAACTGTTTGCAGTCTTCTCCAGGAACATATGCACAACTAGCTACTCGCTGCAGGGCCAAGGGTGGGAGGTGGGCAGCATCTGCACAGGCGAAGACCAAATTGGCCAAAATTGACTTGTGTTTAGCTCCAGTCTTTCTACTCTAAGTTCCCAGCCTCCGGTAGGTTCCAAAATGATTGCATCAGCTTATTCTGCAGTCCGTGCTTCCTACTCGATCCTCTCTCCAGTCTTGATTCTCTTTTGAATATCACGCACTGTGCTCCCCACATCCACTAGCGGGGGACTAGAAGGTGAAAACCCTCACACCAACGGTCCTTGTTCTCAAGGAACTGAAGATCTGGATTTCCCTCTAATCAACAAGATGTATTTTAACAAGAGTTAAAATCAAATCATAAACAGTCACCTCCATTACTGTTCTTAAAGAAGTAAATAGGGTGCCAGGGATTTAGCTCAGTGGTTCCGGCGCCTGCCTTGCAAATGCAGGGGCCTGGGTTCTACCCCCGGTAACCACATACAACCATGCTGGGTGTGGTGGCTCACACCTAAAATCCCAGCACTCAGAAAGCAGGGGCAGAAGGATTGCTGTGAGTTCCAGGCTCACCTGGGCTACATACTGATCCCAGGGCCAGCCTGAAACACAAAGCGAGACCCTATCTCAAAAAAAAAACAAGAAAACAGGTCATTAGCATAAATTATGGCAGGAATAGGAAAGCCAGGATGAGGAAAACGCTTGATGTGTTGGTAGTGAGATTAGAAATTAGAATTAGGTGAGATTAGTGCCTTCATCTACTGTGCCCATAATTAGTCACCTCTGAAAGAATTCTCCTCTTGATAGTAGTGAAAATGACTGTAAAGCATTTCAATTTCTTTTGTAAAATTGTGTGACAACCTTCCTGTCTCCCTTCCATTTCTGTTTGGGAAAGTGGAAGGAACTCTCTCATTGTTCAAAGTTTCTTTACTTTTACTTAGGAAATAATTAATGAAGGCAAATCTGGCTATTACTATCAAGCTTACAATTTCTTAATTCTGTTGACTAAGGTTTAAACCAGTTTTCTCTTTTCCTTGTTTGCCCTCCTCCATTTTCTGCCACCATTGTTGCTTGAGCGAAAGATTCATCTCACTTGTGGAAGTTTTGTGATCTTTTCTGATAGATTTCTTATGGTTCTTATTAGAAAGCATTCTGCATGTAGGCATGACAGTTTTGTATGCTCCTAATACAAACAATATTCCATTAAAGGTAACACTCTTCAGAAACAAACAACATCTTGAGTTCTAATATGCTCTGGGGGGGGGTGATTACAGCAAGACAATCTGCAGAGTACCAGGATGTGTGTGTTTCACAACTGCATTCATTTATTGATCTATTTTTGGTGATGCTAGAGATCTTACTTAGGGCCTCATGCATACTAGGCAAGCTCTCTGCCTCTAACCTACATTGCCAGCTTTATGTATTAATTTTAATTTTATTTTACTTTGGCTTTCGAGACAAGGTGTCACTAGGTAGTTCAGGCAGGCCTGAAATCACTGTCTAGCCCAGGCTGGCCTTTAACTAACAGCAATCTTCCTGCCTCAGCCTCCTGAGTGCTGGGATCACAGGAAAGTACCATTACACCTAGGCTCCCCAGCCTTATTTAATGAAATTTTAAATAATATAGAAGTCTTTTTTTAATTACCCAATTTGATTGTTAATTAATTTAAAAGCATACTATACCTAATATTAAATTCTGTATTGCTTTAAGTTATATCCTAGGGCTGTAAAGCCACCAGTAAAATAAAAGGCATGTAAGTTAAATTAAGTTCACTGTTATTATGTAAAATAAGTGAAAAGCTATATCCTAAAAATCAGAAGCTCAAGTCTGATCATCTTAATAATTGGCTACAAGTGAGGAGGGAATTAGAGCAAACTACCACTGTAATAAAAAGAGGTAACCACATGTTTCACAAGAGGAAGGGGAGAACATATACTGATTAAACATTTTTTCTGTGACTGGAAACTGCTGAGTATTTTATATATGCCCTTTTACATAATATCAAATTTTATGATTTGTTCATTTGATCTGTTTATAAAAGAAGAAATAAAGACATTAAATAATTTTCCCAAGGCCATGTGGCTAGGAAGTAATGGAGCTGGGAACCTTAGAAGTCACATTCTTAAATTTATCTTCTTGTTCCAAAGCATCTGACATATAGTTGTTTTTCTTGTCATAAAACTTGTCTTGTATTGAATAACAAATAGCTCAGTGTCAAAATGGATGGTCTTATTACCTTGATGGAGTACAGAAGTCCCTGCAGGGCATGTTAGGGTACACAAGAGAGGGGAGAGACACCCTCCGTTCAGTCTGCACAGAGGAGCCTCGGCCTGCGTTTCATGACTGAATGAGACTGTACCTCTGTTTAGACTGTAATTTCCGGAGCTGAGCGAAAACAGATGCAAAGAAATACAAAAGATTTATAACTGTCATGTGTGAAAATCAGCATTCAAATAGGCTACAAAAATCTTGCTGTAGCTTATTTCAACCCCGCTTTTGGGACAGAGTCATCACAAGGTTGTGGCTTTGGATGCCATAGAGGCCTGCGGAAAGTGACCTGAGAGTCACCGTCTCTGAACCTTCGTTTGCCAAGTGGGGCCAGTTCCCAGCCAAAGCCAGGCTGGGCGGCCTTGAGGAGCTGCTGTGTTCAGCTTCACCAGCGAGAGCACATGAGCATCAGAAGCCACCCTGGCCCGTTCGGTAGGAGCTGCGGCCTGGCCACTCTGGTCCCTCAGCCCACGGCCTGTTCCCACCGTGCTGCCCAGCACCCCTCTCTCACTCCCTGTCTGCAGCCACACACTCCAGCTGGACAGAGCTGACCTCGCTGGCTGGAACTTGTCCTGCAGTGGGCCTTCCAGACCCTTCCTCTTCCACCTGCACCTGGTCTTCAAACCTCTCTGTGTGAGCTCCCAAGTTCCATTAGGGCTGAGAGCCTATGACTTGCAGCTTCTGCATTCCCTCATATTTACTAGACAACCTGGTTTATAATACAAGTTCAACAAATATGTTTTGGGGTTAAGACAAAATGGACACCTGGAGAATGGAAAAGATGGTGCTGTCACCAGCTGGTGACAGATCAGTGCTGCTTTTCTACCCGGTGATCCTCACCCCTCTCCAGCACCAACCAACACAACCTGTTTATCTCTTACTGTTGTTATCCAGTTACCTTCTCCTCCCTTTGAAGGTTAGTCTTTCACAAACCTTTTCCTAACCAAATGGTTAGAAGGCAGGCACGACAAAATTACTACCTCCCACCCCTCCCTACACTAGAGCCCCTCAGAAAAAGTCTTACTTGAAAAAATGTTTCCCGTAGCAGAGGCCCAGTGTTAGGAGGCTAGAAGGGATACAAGCTCTTTGCCCTTCTGTGATCTGGCTGTCTTATATTAGGAGTTTGACTGAAGCTTTACATGATTCAAATGGGCAAGTCAGACTGCAGAGTTGGGCAGGTATTGCTCCTTTGCTTCTGAGTCTTAAGTCCCTGTCCATGAAGCAGTAGGCCTTGGCTGAGTTCACATCCAGCCAAGGGCAAGGGACTCCAACTAAATTCTTCCTCTCTGAATTAACCATTTGTTCTTTTCGGCAAACACACGCTATAGCCCGTACTTGTAATACTTGTTATCTTCAAGTGTCCTGAAGCCTGCCCAGCCACACCTTCTCCACATTTTTCTTGAACAAACCCTGAACATCCTTGGTGCCTTTTGTCCTTGCTGCCCAGAGCAGCTTAGATCAGCCCCAGGCTCAGCTTCTCTCAAGTCTCTGTGCCTGTGTTTTGTTTTCTTTCTTCCCTACCATGGATGTCTTACTGTCTCACAAGAGATTGAGACCATTGCAGGGGTCATTGATAATGTTCTCAATAAGTTTCCCAGATGAGGACAATAGCATAAAAGGATAATGATGTGAGATCGACTAACGAAAACTGTGGTGAAATTACATCTTTTAGGACAGTTATTAAATCAAAGATGTGTCTTGCACCCTGACCACAGAGTTCTGTGCCTAAGGAAATTTCCAGGAAGAATGAGTTCATAGGAATATCTCTGGAAAAGCTGCCCCCCACAAGGAGTTCAGGTGTGTGTCACCAAAGCTGTCGATCCAGAATGGGGGCCTCATCCCAAGCTTGCACTTCCAGAGCACAGAGCTCACTGTGAGAGGCAGGTGACAGCAAGCTCACTGTACACTGAGCAGTGGGTGTGCAAGGCAAGTAATCGGAATCATCCTACCTACTCTTTCCCACAAGCCCAGTAAGGTAGGTGTCACAATCACCGTCTTACAAATAAGGTGAATCTCATGGAAAACAATTCCTCCACAAGATTAAGAGGCAGAGCTAGGATGTGAATCTGAGTTTTTGAAATTCTACACTTACTTACCTTTTTTTGAGACAGAGTTTCACCTTTGTAGTTCAGGCTGGCCGCAAACTCACTACATAGGCCTGGACAGCAGTCTCCCTGTCTCTGCCTCCTGAGTACTGGGATTATGGGCGTGAGTCACCACGCCCAGCATTGTGCTATGTGGTTACTGGGGATCTAACTCAGGACCTTGCAATTGCAAGGCAGGTGCTGGAACCAGCGAGTTAAATCCCTGGCCCAAACTTACCTACTTTTTAACCTTACTTCACATGGAAATTTTCACATGTGATTGAAGAAATTGCCCTCGTGAAGCAGTCATGAAGCAGGGTCGTACAGAAAAAGAACTAATTTTAAGCACTGATAAGTGGTGCTCATTTCTGACAGTTTCCAATAGCATGAATTATGATAAATTCCTTAATATTCAGAAAGACATTGGGCCAGGGATTTAGCTCAGTGGTTCTGGCACCTGTCTTGCAAGCTGAAGGTCTGGAGATAGATCCCCAGTAACCACATACCACAATGCCGCCAGATATGGTGGCTCATGCATATAATCCCAGTACTCAGGATGCAGAGGCAGGAGGATTGCTGTGAGTTCCAGGCTTGCCTGGGTTACATAGTGAGCTCAGGGCTAGCCTGAACTACAAAGCAAGACCCTGTCTCAAAAAAACAAAAACAAAAAGCAAAAATACATTAACACTGAGTACATTTATTGAGTAGGTGCTTTCGGCCAAATCTCTGCAAGTAGCCTTTAGATATATTAAGTACAGTTTCCTTCCAGTGATCTGTGAAGTATTGTTATTATTATTATTATTATTATTACTACTACTACTACTTCTGCTGCTACTACTACTACTACTACTACTACTACTACTATTATTGCCCATCACTTACAGAAAAGGAAACTGTCAGTTCAATCTGTGTTTTTCTAAGTGTAGTTTGAAATGTGACTGAAGTTCTGGGGCAGCGTCCTTACCCACCAGCATGGAGGGCAGCCAGGCTGAGATGCGGAAGGAGTCAGCGTCCTCGCGACTTAACTGAGCCACTGAGCTAACTGAGCCCCGCTCCGCACCTCCTCACTGTGACACTGTATTTCTGCATGCAAAAAAGGCAGCAAGACATTAGGGGGTCTGTTATTTTTAACTGAAAACACTCTCCTAAATCAGACCCTCTTTGTCGACTTTTATAGCTCACTCCTTTCAGAACAAAGCACTAACAGGTCTAGAAACTCCTCCAGGCGGCTGTCCCTCACGATGGAATGCTGCAGGAGTCACTTTGAGAAGAGGGAGTCCCACTCGGGCTGGGTTTCAGAGGTGCAGCCAGGGGCGGTGTGCCCAAGCGCTCCGCAGGGGGACTGTAGGGCACAACAGGCTTGTGCCCTGCCCAGGAACCAGGGCCAAGACAGACAGGAGGGCTGGGCCCCACACCTTCCTGAGGAGGCCTCAGCGACCTGACCTCCTCCGCCAGCCCTTCCGGAGCACCGCCCCTGGAGCCCGAGCCTTCGCCCTGAGCGTCGGGACGCCCCATACCCGCGGCCACCGCACACCCAGGTGCCAGAGGAATCCGACGTTCGCCGGCAGGGAGGCCCGGGTGTTAAGGGCCCATCCGACTGGGACACGCTCGGGATCGGAAGGCTTCAGGAAGCTGGGAGGCTGTGCATCGCGCCGGGCTTCTTCACCTCAGCCCTGGCCTCAGTGCGGGCGCAGCACGAGCAGCTCCCTGCACGCTTAGCCACGCCCGGCCTGTGGCTTTGATCCCAGAATCTGCCCCTGACACAGACAGCCTGCCGGTTCATAAGGACTCTGGGGGTGTTTGAGACCTCATATCCCTAGGAGGGCCCTTAAGTGAAGAAGTTTAGGGGCTGACAGAACAAAGGTTTTGCAACACACACCCACACACATGTATTTTAAGAAGAATATGGGAAGATTTGATTTTTTAAAAAGAAAGAAAAACTACTTAGGGGAACAAAGCTAGTCACTGGAGGAGAAAAAAAGTTGAGGTGAAAACTTAGAAATCAGCAGTGAAATTCTGAATCTTATAGCACAGGGTTTAGTTGTCCCTGAACCCATTTCTTATCAGCCTTGCAGTTGAAAAAAAAAAATTAAATGTGGATGGACACCTACTGCAAACAAGAAACATACATGAGGGGTGCCCCTAAAAGCCAGCCTCTCTGCGGGAAGGTGCTCTTGCACTTTTACCTTAGAGTGTAATCCCAAGTAAACCGGGGAACAGAAACGCAGAGCTCCATTCTGGAGAAGTTTTTCATAGGTAAATACTCAAAAGAAAGGAGAAAAATTATAAAGTATAATGATTTCCAAAATAGGACATGATTATTTTTTAAATATCAAAAAAATCTTCACTAACTTTGAAAAATTTGTAAGGGAATTGAATTAACAAAAGCTCTAGTGGACAGAATATATTTGAGGATCACAATACAGCATTACTTTCAAATGCAGAAAGACAATCTGGTTCTACCACATCAGTGCTCAGAAGAATCCCTTAAGAAAATGGGTCTAGTGAAAACTAGCTTATTTATTCACTTAAAATTAATGAACATGTAAACGAGTTCTAGTATATATAGCTGATATTGTGAAATAGAAAATATTTAAAAGGAAAGAGGATGTAGGGGTAAATACTGAGGGGAAAAAGAGTGCGATAGTAATAAAAAAAAAAAGGAAACAAACCTTGTGTATCTAAGGGGTGGGGGTTGCAGGGTAGGTGGGGGAAGAGAAAAATGAGAATCAAGTCCTGTCATATTCTGGTACAAATTCTCAATGCTGAATGCGATGATGATGTGTATTCATAATGTACCAATACAGATTTGAACTTTTTAAAAAAAGTTTCACTTAACATTATTTTTCACTTAGTGTTTGAAATATCTTCCTTGTAAACATTTTACATATCTTCCTGCATTGCTGTTCATTTGGAGAAGATATTTTTAAAGCACAAATGTTTCTTCAACTTTGTTTCAGGGAATCACAAATAATGCTTTTGTGGTGTCTAAATTAATGGCATTCTTTTGCCCTGACATGTTCTGACAGAATACAGTACACAGAAGCTGAGAACCTATGATTTTTTTCTGTATATAACCTTGGTCAGGCTCTTATTAGTGTTGAGTCAAGCTTTGGTTTCTGATTTTCTAGAGAACTGCAGAGGAGTTGGGGAAGGTCTGAAGCAAAGCGAAGAAGCCATCAAGACTGAGGGTAAGTCCTCTGAGAAAGGTGAAAACTGCTGAACTGGATTTACTTTGAAAATTATAGGCAAGGACTGATTTAGTAACTTTCTTCAAGAACCGAATGACTTGCTTAGCGAGGAGTCTAGCTTGCTTTTATGCATTTCTATAAAGATGAAAAGCAGGCAAAATTGGATTAAAATGCAACAAGAGTTCTGTTTGACCTAAGGCAGAACTCAGAAGCAGAGGTGACCAGACTGTCACTGCCACCACTGGAGAGCTCTGAGTCTGCTCAGTAACCATCGGCTATGGGCCGTCTAGCAAAGCTGCTGAGGAAGATTCCTGTCAGTGCTCTGGCTCCACACCTTTGAGTTCTCAGAGGGACACTCCGAGGTTTTGCTAGTGCACGGGAGAGCAGATTTCCCAAACTGGAGTGTAAGACCCCCAGCATATATCATCTTTCATTTTGAAGCTAGAAAGATTCGGCATGCACACCTGTGATTCCAGGACACAGGGTGGTGGGGTGAGGATCACGAGTTTGAGACCAGCCTGTGCATCACAGCAACTTAGTGAGACCCTGTCTTCAGACTGAGAAAGGGTTGGGATTGTAGCTTAGTGAAAAGGCCCTGAGCTCGATCCTCAATGTCCAAAAAACAAATGACCAAAATAAAGACTCAAGGGGAATATTAACCATGTGGTAGTCTCATGCAGTTCTAACAGATAGTTTACAAATATCACTGATAAAACTAGCCTGTCATAAAAGAAGTAATGGAAATCATGTTGAAACAGCTCTAAGTTAAGACTCATCTCACATCTACCAAACACCTGCTATTTTTGAGCAGTGTGCTGGCACTGAGGACTGCAAGTCAGGTGAGATGGCCCCGGGAATTTACAATCTGAGGAGGACAGAGGCATGGCTCTGGCTCCCCTGTGATGGGGAGGGGTATGGGCTACGCTGTTGTGCCTAAGCAGGGCCACGAGTCCAGATGGTGGGTCCAGGGAACACTGCCCAAACAGAAGCGCTGAGGGAACTCTGGAGATAAAGAAGGTAGATGTTAAAGGAGAAGTAAGCCAGGGATAACTACGTGCTCACTGTTGGCTGTGGAGCAGGATGACTCTGCACTGGGTCGTGTGCAGACCAGCAGTAACAGTGGAGGCAAAGCTAGCTAATATTTTAATGCTTACTTGTGGTATGTGTTTGTATGTATTATCTCATTTAATATCCAGGAAACATGTTATCTAATTCTGATCGGAATCCTTAAAGTTTTAGCCAATTATCACGGTGTGAAAAATAAAACTAAAGAACAGAACTTTCCTTGCACACCGCAGAGGGCCACACAAACTTTTCTTCTCTCTATGTGGAAGACAGAAGTCTTTAGTGCTTAAAATTTCACATGAACAAACTATTGTGTATCTATGACAGAAGCCTCGGGGTCATTGTCCTAATATGCTTGAGTTCTTTTACTTATTTATAGTTTTTCACTGATGCATTCACTAGTCATTCACTCACTCAACAAGCATTTACAGCATGACTCTTGTGTGAAATAGTAGCCAAATTTCAGAGCTCAGAGGAAGATGCGTCCTGTACTCAGTAAGAGACAAACATGAGACTAAGCAACTCCACTAAATAAGTGTGGTATGAGAGGATCCATGCAGAGTGCTGTGGGAGCTGAGAGCAGGAAACCTCTCTCCTGCTTTCCCTTGGAGACACAGGGTCCCTCGCAGAGCAAGTGGCACACGGTATGAGTTTTAAGAGGCTGGGTTGGAGAGGAGGCTCCCAGCAGAGGGAGGGTTTTTCGCAGCACAAGACATGACTCGTGAACTCGTGGGAGCTGTGTAAAGCTGGAAGACCATGTTGGGAGGGCCTGCAAGCGGGGAGAGCAGAGCCCAGGAGGACGGAAAGCAAGACTGTGATTAGATCAGATCTGCATTTTATGAAAATCTTTGGAGTTTGAAGAGACCCAAGAAGCCAAAGCCAGGAGCAAAGAGGCAGCAGATACTTGATTCACTGATGCTGCCGCTTCGATGCAGGTGTTTGACTCTGAGGTACTTGGAGTGGGTCTAAAAGTAATCAAATTTTCAGTTCCTAAAAATTACCTAGTCATGTGCAAAACAGCCGCCTCACCCATCAGGGACCCTCTATCCAGGCCAGCGCTCACATCCGGGTGACACTGGGGAGGTGGATGTGGAGGCTGAGGGCTGAGCATGGACAGGGTGAGGCAGGAGTGCAACACCTTGCTAAGCCACGTGCGCCCTGAGGACTGTCACATAGGCCTCCCTTTCATGTGCAGTGAGTTTGTACTGCTCTTCTCTGAGCCCCTTAGATCGTCACAGTCTGAACTCCGCAATCTCTGCCTGTTCCTTTGCTCTTCTAATCATACAGGGCTCATTTTTGCTCAATAAATACTGGTAAATGCTCTAGCCGATTTCTCTAAATTCCATGTTTTAAAATCTCAGGAAGGAATGCCTCTGCTTTTACAGGCTTCCTTACAAAGTTCGCTTTATTTTGTGGGTTTATGTTATATACCAGAAGGAAAGTGAAAAATATATATATCTACATTGTAATTTTAATTGTAAGAAGAAAAAAGTGATGAAAGAATTCAGAAAATGTCACCTCACCATATGCTACTCTATTACACTGTCACCTGAACTAATGGTAGTGGGGACAGCGGACACAGATTTTCTTTGAGTTCCCCCTACTTGCTAGAGGTGAACTCTTCAAAATTAACACAACTATTGTGAATCCTCTCCTCAGAATCTTATCAATCAGGGAACATAAACTGAGACCACTGGAGAGGATACGAGGGATGACACCTTGCTCAAGCAGACTAACTATTTTTTTGAGACAGAGTGTCACTTTGCAGTTGAGCTCACTATGTAGCCAGGGCAAGCCTGAAACTCACAGCAATCCTCCCGCCTCTGCCTCCCAAGTGCTGGGATTACAGGTGTGCCACCGCTCCCAGCCCTGTGGTATGTGGTGCCATGGATCAAACTTAGGACCTTGCACTTACCAGACAGACACAGGAACCACTGAGCTAAATCCCCAGTCTGACTATGTCTATTCTTTATTTACCTTAAATTACTTCTTCCAACCCTCATAAGGAATCTATATAAGCCTCTAAATATCACTGAGTTTGGGGGTACATATTTTTTTCCTGTGATGTCTTCATGCCTGAAACAGATGTGCATACCTTAGACATTAGTTCTAATCATTAGAAGAGAGGAAGGTGTTATTCTGGCTCCCAGGTTTGGAGGTTTCGATCCGTGGTCTCCAGACCCCATTGATTTGGAGCCTGTGGTGAGTTGGTCCATCGTGAGGAAGCACAGGGTAGAACAAGCTGCTCACCTCATGGTGGCTGGAAAGCAAAGAAAGAAAGGAACTGGTTCCGTTTCCCCTTGGAGAACACCCCCCGGTGACATACTTCCTTCCAGCTTCGCCTCCTAAAGGTTCTACCATTTGCCAGTCGCAGCTCAGGCTGGAGACCAATCCTATAATACATGGGCTTTTGGAAGAGCATTTAAGACCCAAAGGATAGGGGCCGGGGAGTTAGCTCAGTGGTTCCGGCGCCTGTCTTGGAAGTGCAAGGACCCGGGTTTGAGCCTCGGTAACCATGTACCTATACTGGGTGTGGAGACTCACCCCAGCAGCAACCAGTACCACATACCACAGTGCCGGGCGTGGTAGCTCACGCCTGTCATCCCAGCACTCGGGAGGCAGAGGCAGGAGGATTGCTGTGATGTGAGTTGGAGGCTGAGCTCAGGGCCAGCCTGAACTGCAAAGCGAGACCCTGTCTCAAAAACAACAACAAAAAAAGACCCAAAGGATAAGACCTTTACTCCTGGTACTCTGCCTACTGTCAGTTTATCAGTCTCAAGGGTCAAGCTCTCAGAAGTTCCGGGGAAAGTCTCCCTCCCTGCACTTCCTGAGCTGGGAAGCTGGGCTGAAGTGTGAGGCATGGTTTGATGTAAGAGCTCAGTGATGTCTGGCGACTGTCTTGCTCTGAGACATGCTTTTCCCAATGACAAGCTAACAGTCACTCTAACAGTCCTATCCAACCAACTGGGCCAACTCAGCCAAACTTTTTCAAGTGACTTCTATGGAACAGCTCCAGGAAAGCCTCCGCTTTGGCCATCTACTTAACACTGTGCTGCGGTCCAAGCTGTGGGACGCTCTTGAGCTTCTGTCTGGCCTCGGTCTATCTATGGAGAGTAAGGGTGAAAATTCAAGCCTGGCAAAACCCCAGAGCATGTTACTTCTCAGGCCAAAGTGTTTATTTACCTGGAAAGGGACCTAAAGGACATGTTCACTTTAGGTGTGGTCATTATACAAATTATTGCCTAACCCAAATAACCAATAGTTATAATATTAGTTGTACCATATAGATATGAACTAGAGTTGTCCCAGGCCACCTAGAAAAATTAGACCATGCAAATTTTGTTTTTGCTCCCAACTGCACAGATAATACTTATTTCTAATAGATCTTTTTTTAGTACACATAACACATTACATTTTATAACATCAAACTTTTTCTTGGCTTGATGGTTTTTATAAGATAACTGATTCATTAGAATTTAAAACATTTTTCCCCAATTATA
The DNA here is from genome assembly GCA_004026965.1 of Petromus typicus. Classification (NCBI taxonomy): domain Eukaryota; kingdom Metazoa; phylum Chordata; class Mammalia; order Rodentia; family Petromuridae; genus Petromus; species Petromus typicus. The sequence continues at coordinate 2,458 of PVIR01005632.1, read as the reverse complement.
AATGTTATCTTTTAAAAGAACTCGTAGAAATACAATCTTAAAATAAATATTACCATAACTGTAAGTTTTTTTTCTCTAGGATTAAAGATGGTATATTGATGGTATGTCAATATCTGATTTGTCAGATCAGGGATTTAGTTCAGTGGATCTGGCATCTGCCCGGCCAGCACAAGGTCCTGAACTTGATCCCTGCTAACCACATATCACAATACCGGGCGTGATGGCTCTCACCTGTAATCCCAGCACTCAAGAGGCAGGAGGACTGCTGAATTCGAGGCTGGCCTGAGCTACATAGTGAGCTCAGGGACAGTCTGAAATACAAAAAAAAAAAAGTGAGACTGTGTCTCAAAAAAGAATCATATTGAAAGTATGAGTGGCAGAACCCACCAGTGTAAGGATATAATTTCAGAACTAGAAAACAATGACACCTTCAAAGACAACTTTATGTAAAAATGCAAAAAAATGGATCCAAAAACTACTAGATGACACAAAGAAGACTAAACTAAGAATAAATGGCATAATTAAGAGAAACTTCTGGCAAAATAGCAGAGTGGTGAATAGCGGGCAAAGAACGCCCTCCTTGAGATTTGTATACACACTGGGATATACAAAGTGGGGCAGAGAGGAAGGAGGAAGCTGGACCCTGGATCTAACGAAGATCTGAACGGAGAACTAAACCACACAGGGAGGATGAAGAGAGGGACCTCGGTGCAAGGAAGGGAGTGCAGAGCAGCGCTGGCTCTCTGTGCTGGAGGAGAAGCGTGAGCCTGCAGGTGCACGGGGCCCCAGGTGCTCAGCAGCTTCTATGAAGTAAGGCGCCAAAGGAATGGAGTGGAGTGGTGGATACAGAAGGCTGCAGTCTAGGGCCGGGGAGTTAGCTCAGTGGTTCCGGTGCCTGTCTTGCAAGCCCAAGGGCCCGGGTTAGATTCCCCGGTAACCACATAACAATACTGGGCGTGGAGACTCACGCCCAGCAGCAACCAGTACCACATACCACAGTGCCGGGCGTGGTGGCTCACGCCTGTCATCCCAGCACTCGGGAGGCAGAGGCAGGAGGATTGCTGTGATGTGAGTTTGAGGCTGAGCTCAGGGCCAGCCTGAACCACAAAGCGAGACCCTGTCTCAAAAAAAAAAAAAAAAAGAAGGCTGCAGTCCAGTGAGTTATCACAGTTCAGACGTTTCCTGGGAGAGGGCAACAGGCTGGTTCCCATTTTGGAGAGATACCACCTGAGCTCAGAGCTCAGAGCAACTGTGAGCTGGCTCCATCTAGTGGCCTCCAGAGTTTGGGGTGACACAGACTGAGCTCAAATCATCAGGAAATCAAGGAAGGGAGTTCAAGCTGGCAAGAAACAAACAGAATGCAAGCTAACCAACCAGGCTTCCAACCCCACAGCCAGAAACCAGACTGAATTTCAGTGGTACTAAAGCTGCAAGCATGCTGGGATTATCTATTACCCTGCCATAAATCTACCACTGGCATGCTGGGATTAATCAACGTAGATTTGGCTCTATATGCCCACTATGTCTACCAGTTAACAGCATAGACAGCCCATAAAGTGCATATTTTTTCATCTTTTCTTTCTTTAAAAACATTTTTAATATTAGTTCTTGGCTTTGTATGAGTGTCAACATTGTTTCTAGGTTTTATGTTGGTGGTCTGTTATGTTCTTGTTTTTATTTCTTTTTAAAAATTTATTTTAGTATATTTATATACACACTGTAATCACATTCAACATTGAAAGTCTGTACCAGTATATAACCCATATTGATTCTCATTTTTCCAATTCGCCTTCCCTCCTTACAACCACCACCCCCACATACATAAGCTTTATTTCATTTTTTATCATCAAATTTTCTTTCTCTTCTTTGCTTCCCCCACTACTCATTTTCCCTTTTCCTTTTGAAAATTTTCCTCCAATATCTTTGAAACTCATTTATACCTTCAGTTTCTTATACCAGAAAAATGGTATGGTATCTACACATCTGTTTCCTATTTATTTCATTTACAAATATGTCCTCAAGATACACCCATCTGAGCATAAGTGACTCACATTTATCATTCTTTATGGCTGAGTAACACTCCATGTTATTAAAAATCACACACCTTTATGGGCATTCGGGCTATTTTCAAGATTTACCTATTATAAACTGAGCTGCTATAAACATGAGTGCACATACATCACTGTGCTATGACTCTTTTAACTCTTTCATGTATATACGTAGCAGGGAAACAGCAAGGTCAAATGGAACCTCTAATTTTAGTTTTTTGAGGAATCTCCACAGTGGTTGCACCAGTCTACATTCCCAGAGTGGAGAACAGTTTCTTTCTTTTCACAGCCTGGTCAGCATTTGTTGCTGGTTGATTTTGAGATAGCAGCCATTCTTCGTAGAGTGAGATGGAATCTCAGTGCTGTTGTTATCTGCATCTCTTGAATGACCAGTGAGTGATGTTCAGTGT